>PVKM010038698.1:0-13768 GCA_004027735.1 Carollia perspicillata
ACTGAGCTCCAGTGCCGCTGCGCCCTGGAGAGGGGGCGGTGCGCACACCAGCGGGCAGGCACCGGCCGGGGATCCCCTGGGGCAGAGGACGCTGTGGGGTGGGGGTGGGGAGACGAGGCCAAGCTGTCCTCCCCTTTTCCTGTCCTGCCGCGGCGGGCGTGGGAGTTGCACCATCAGAAGTGGCTGGGAGACCCCCTGGCCCTCAGCCTCGCGACAGGCTCCGCTGCCCACGGCAACTGACTGTTTTATGTTGCGATTTCTCGGTTTTCTGCAGGGCGCCTTCACGCCCCATAACTGTAATCGCCACAAACTTCAGAAGGGCTGCTCGGGACACTTGACTGCCCAGGCTCCGTCTCTTCTGCAGCCCCGGCTGGGCCGCTGGGCCAGCATCTGATGGGTGCAGCCCCGGCGCCCAGGGCCCAGGAGGCTCCCATGGAGGGGTCGGAGGGGTCGGAGGAGTCGGAGGGACCACTGGGGCTGCGACCAACCTTTCCCCCGGTCCCCGGCCCCCTTTGCAAGGTTTCAGAAAAATCCTTTGACCACTTTGGGTCTCTGTTGGAAAGAGAAGATGCCTCGCCAGTAGGAGTAGGAGCTCGGCGAGTTGTTTGAATAATTTAAAATACCTAGCTCATTAGATTTGTATTGTTATGGAAGTTATAGGTGCATGTAAATTTTGAAAATCAAATAATGCAAAGAGGTTAAAGATGAATAACAGCAGTTTTGAGAGTCAGCTTTCCATTGTTCTCTTGCTTTTCTGAGCATCTCGAGAGTGAGGCGGTCCTTGGTCCCTTACTATCTTTTAAAAGAAGTTTGTACAACGAACGGCTCTTGGAAGAGACAGCACCTTCCTCTGAATCAGCAAACGGCAGGCGGGTGTAGTGACCACCATTAAACCCCCCTGTTCCCCAAGCTCTGGCTCCCTCTCCTGTCCCCTGTGCCTGCAGCTTCCGCCTGGCTCTCACGCGCCACTCTGAGAGAAGTGGGGTTCAGGGAGCACGGTTGAAAGTGCTCAGACGGCCAGACTGCCGCGGTGTGTAGTAACCTCCTCTTTGTCTCTGACCCCAGAGCGTCGTGTCTTCTGCCGGCACCCACGAGCACGACAGAAATGATCAGTCTGTGTGCAAGCAGGGTGAAATCTGACTCTTCCGTTGCTGGCATGCAGCGTAGCAGCGAGCCACCTCCCCCCGGCCGGCCCTGTGTCTTCTCCAGAAAAACCACCGTCTTTCCCTGGCGGGTGTGGCTCCGTGAGTTGCGTGTCCTCCCACAAAGCAGACGGTCAGCAGTTCAATGCCCGGTCAGGGCACATGTGTGCGAGAGGTGTTTCCGTCACACACGCATATTCCTCTCCCTCTCTTTCTCCCTCTAAAAATACATACACAAAATCTTCTAAAAATGACTTAAAAAGAGAAAAACCACAATTTGAATGTTTTCTCTTGGTATTGACCCCTCCACGCTGGCAAACCTCTTGCTTCCCAGGTGCAGCCACTCCCCTCGGGCTGGTTGGCCATTTACTCCCCTTTCCACCTGCTCTGCTCCCCTCCCATCCTGCCAATACACGCAGATCGTAATTGAGGTCCCTCAAAAGCCTCGTTGCCATTTACTATTTATGCTCATGTATTTACAGCTGAAAGATGGGTAACTATGATTATTTTTGTTTTCCCTCAAAACTCTCTTCCTCTGGAATTAAAAATTGTCTTGTTTTCCTACTTGCTTAGTTTTCTGGGTTCACCTCAGTGACTCAACCCTAAGTGCTCCGCTACCTCTGTGAATCTGCTCCCGAGAGAGCTGGGTGAATCGGTGGTTCTCGCAGTTTCCCCTTGCTAAGATGCTCTCACCAGCTCTGGCGCGGACGGCTGCCCGCTGACCCTCCTGCATGGCTGTGACCCTGACGTCTCCCGTCAGCACTGGCCTGGAATTCCTTCCCCTCTCTCCAAGGGGGACTCTCTTCTTCCCTGCACACCAGGTCTTCCCTGGTCTTTCTTGGGGGGACACATCCCCCAAATTACAGAATTTCAGGCAGGAAATAATTTTCTTTGAGAATTTTGCGTGCCTGTGCTATTGCCAGCCATGTTCCAATGTTGCTGTTCAGAGTTCAAAAGCTCTTTGGAACCCAGACCTTTGCTAACTGTCTCTGGAAATGTGTGGGGAACCTTCCCGGTCCCCATGTTCCAAATTTTACAGCGATGTTCTTGGGTATAGTTCTGTTTTCATCTACCATGGCAGACACACAGTAGGCCCTCTCAAACTGAACACATGTTAAGTTCTGGGAAATTGTCTTTATTTAAAGAAATAAAAATTTCTGTTATCATTTATTCAATTTTGTGAAGCCACTACTTTCTTAAAAATAGTGCCCTGGCTGGTGTAGCTCAGTGGATTGAGCGCGGGCCTGAGAACTAAGTAACTGCAGTTCAATTCCCAGTCAGGGAACATGCCTGGGTTGCAGGCCAGTTCCCAGCAGGGGACACATGGGAGGCAACCATACATTGATATTTCTCTCTCTCTCTCCTTCCCTTCCCCTCTAAAGATAAATAAATAAAATATTTAAAAAATAGGATTTATTTTTAGAGCAGTTTTAGATTCAGATCGCCACCCCACCAGAGGGTACCCGTGTCATAGCTGATGAACCTGCGTTGCCATGGTCACCACCCAGAGTCCACAGTTCACATCAGGGCTCACCCTGGGGTTGTCATTCTGTGAGCTTGGACCGATGCATAATGACGTGTACCCACGATTATGGTGGCACATGGAGTAGCATCACTGCCCTAAAAATCCTCTGTGCTCCACCCGCCCATCCCTCCCTCCCTCCGAACTCCAAACCGCTGATCTTTTTACTAAAGTCTCCATAGTTTTGCCTTTTTCAGAATGTCATATAGTTGGAATAGTCCACTATTTAGCCCTCTCAGATTGGCTCCTTTTAAGTACTTAGTAATATGCATTCGAGTTTGTTCTACGTCTTTCCATGGCTTGATAGCTCATTTCTTTTTCAGTACTGAACACTATTCCATTGTCCGATGTATCACAGTTTACTCATCCACCAACTGAAGGACTTCTTGGTTGCTTCCAGCTATTGACAATTGCGAATAAAGCTTCTATAAACATCTGTGTGCAGGCTTTGCGAGGAAGTAGGTTTTCAGTTCATTTGCATAAACGCTAAGGAGCGTGATTTGCTGGGTCATTTGGTAAGAGTATGTTTATTTTTATAAAAAGCCGTCAAACCGTTCTCCAAAGTGGCTGTAGCATTTTGCAACCCCACTAGAAATGACTAAGACTTCCTGTTGCTCCGCTTCCTCACCGGCACTTAGTGTTGTCAGTGTTTTGGATTTTGGCCATGCCAATAGGCATCTCACCACTTCCCTGATGACATACATGATGTGAGGCATCTTCTCAAGTGCTTACTTGCCGTCTGTATATCTTTTCTGGTTAGATATCTGTTAAAGTCTGTGGTCCTTTTAACATTTGGGTTGGTATATATTGAATAACAAGCCTTTATCTTTGGCAAGTATTTTCTTCTTGGCTGTTGCTTATCTTTATTCGCTTGGCAGTGTCTTTTGAAGAGCAGAAATGTTTAAATTTCAGTGAAGCCCAGCTTATCAAGTATACCCTTCACAGGTCGTGCCCCTGGTGTCGCAGGTAAAGAGTTGTCGCAAAACCCAAAGTCACCTACCTTTCCTCCTACGTCACCGGAGTTTATAGTCTTGAGTTTGACGCTTAGGTCTGGGATCCGTTTGAGTTACTTTTTGGGAAGGGTGGAAAGTCCGTGTCCACATTTATTTTTTTCACATGTGAATGTTCCAGCACCAGTTGTTGAAAAGACCATCCTTGTCCATGGCATTGCCTTCGTTCCTCTGTCGGAGGTCGGCGGACTGTATTTACGGGGTCTATTCCTGAGCCCTCTGTTCTGCTCCACTGATCAATTAGTCCACTCTCCCGCCATTGCCACGTTATTCTGATAAGAGCTTTGTAGCAGGTCTTGAAGTCAGGTACCGTCGGGCTGTCAGCTTTGTTCTTCTCCTTCGACATTGTGCCAGGTATTCTTTTGCCTCTTCGTATACACTTGAGAATCCGTTGGTCAGGATCTACAGAAGAACCTGCTGAAATTTTGACTGGGATCGAGGTGGGAAGATCTGACACCCTGACGACGTTAAGTCTTCCTACTTAACATATTATTCCTGCTTAACTATTAAATACCTAGTTCATAGTCCATGAACAATGGACGATTTCTCCACTTATTTAGCCCTTTCGTTTCTGTCGGCAGAGTTTTGTAGTTTTCCTTGTAGAGATCGGGTAGACGTACTTTGTCAGATTGACACCTACGTATTTCATTTTGTGATGCTAATGTGCACGGTATTATGCTTTAAATTTCAGATTTCACTTGTTAATGGCTGGTATATAGGAAAGTGATTGGCTTTTGTATATTAACCTTGTGTTCTGTACCCTGCTATGATAGTTTATTAGCTCTAGGAGTATTTTATTAGTTCTTTTAGGTTTTCTACTTAGATGACCATGTCATCTACAAACAAAGACAGTTTTATTTTTTCATTCCTACTCTGTACACCTTTTATTCTGTTTTCTTGTCTTACTGCATTAGCTAAGACTTCCAGTACAATGTTGACAAGCAGTGGTAAGAGGGGATATTCTTGCCTTATTCCTGATCTTTGTGGGAAAACTTTGCATTTCTACCCATGAAGTGTGATGCTGGCTGTAGATTTTTTATAGATATTCTTTATCACGTTGAGGAAGCTACCTTCTATTCTTAGTTTACTGAGTTTTTATCATGAATGAGTGATGGATTTTGTCAATTGATGTGATAATGTGGTATTTATTCTTTAGCCTGTTGATGTGATGAATTGCATTAACTGACTTTTGAATGTTGAACCAGCTTTGCATATCTGGGAAAAAAACCATTTTAAAATTGTTGGGTTTAATTTGCTAATATTTCGTGGAGGGTTTTTGCATCTCTGTTCCAAAGAGACATGGATTTACACTTTTATATTTTATAATGTCTTTGTCTGTTTTGATATTAGGGTAAGCTGGTCTCATGGAATTTGTTAGGAAGTATTCTCTTTACTTACATCTTCTGAAAGAGATTGTCAAAAATTGATAACATTTCTTTCACAAATGTTTGGTAGAAATCGCCAGTGGACCCATCAGAACCTAGTGCTTTATATTTTAGAAGGTTTTTAATTATTATTGAACTTATTTAATAGATATAAACCTATTTGGATTGTTTGTTTCCTCTTGTGCAAGTTTTGACTCATTGTGTCTTTCAAATAATTGGTCCATATCAAATAGGTTATCAGATTTGTAGGCATAGAGTAGTTCAGAGTATTCAAAGTATTTATAGCATTCCCTGATTATCCCTCTAATGTCCATGGGATCTATGGTGATGCCTTTATTTCATTTACATTATTAAAACTTTTGTTTTCTCTCTTTTTCTTAACCTAGTTGGTGGTTTATTGATTTTATTGATGTTCCAAAAAAAAAAAAAAAAACCCAACAGCTTTTGGTTTCTTTAATTTTCTCTGTTGCTTTCCCGTTTTCAGTTTCATGGATTTATGCTCTAATTCTTATTATTTATTTTCTTCTGTTTGCTTTGGATTTAATTTGTTCTTTTTTCCTAGTTTCTAAGGTAGAAGCTTAGATCATTTGTTTCAGGTCTGTCTTGTCTTCTAATATATATTCAGCGCTATACATTTCCCTTTAAGCCCTATTTTCACCAAATCTCACAGATTTTGACAGTTGTGTGCCTTCATTTTCAGTTAGTTCCAAATACTATTTATCTAAATACTTCCTCTTTAACCCATATTATTTAGAAGAGTTTGCTTAATCTCAACATATTTTTGGATTTTCCTGCTAGCTTTCTGTTATTGATTCCTAGTTGAATTCCACTGTTGTCTGAGAGCAAATATTGTGTGATTTTTATTTGTCTCATTGTGTTGAGGTGTGTTTTAGGGTCCCTAATGGTGGTCTCTCCTGGTAAACTTTCTTTTTTAAAAAATATATTTTGTTGATTATGCTATTATAGTTGTTCCATTTTTTTCTCCTCTTTATTCCCCTCTGCCCTGCACAATCCCTCCCACCAGCATTCCCCATCCCTACCCCCCACCCCACCCCTTCATGTCCATGGGTCATACATACAAGTTCTTTGGCTTCTCCATTTCCTATACTATTCTTAACTTCCCCCTTTCTACTTTGTACCTACCACTTATGCTTCTTATTTCCTGTACCTTTTCCCCCATTCTCCCTCCTCCCCCTCCCTGCTGCTAACCCTCCATGTGATCTCTATTTCTGTGGTTCTGTTCCTGTTTTAGTTGTTTGCTGAGTTGGTTGTTGTTTTTAGATTCAGCTGTAGATAGTTGTGAATTTGCTGTCATTTTACTGTTCATATTTTTTGATCATCTTCTTTTTCTTAGATAAGTCCCTTAAACATTTCATACAACAAGGACTTGGTGATGGTGACCTCCTTTAACTTGACCTTATCTGGGAAGTACTTTATTGGCCCTTCCATTCTAAATGAAAGCTTTGCTGGATAGAGTCAGCTTGGATGTAGCTCCTTGCCTTTCATGACTTGGAATATTTCTTTCCAGCCCCTTCTTGCCTGCAAGCTTTCTTTTGAGAAATTAGCTGATAGTCTTATGGGAACTCCTCTGTAGGTAACTGTCTCCTTTTCTCTTGCTGCTTTTAAGATTCTCTCCTTATCTTTAATCTTGGGTAATGTAATTATGATGTGCCTTGGTGTGTGCTTCCTTGGGTCCAACTTTTTTGGAACTCTCTGAGCTTCCTGGACTTCCCGGAAGTCTCTTTCCTTTGCCAGATCAGGGAAGTTCTCCTTCATTATTTTTTCAAATAAGTTTTAAATTTCTTGCTCTTCCTCTTCTCCTTCTGGCACCCCTATGATTCGGATGTTGGAATGTTTAAAGTTGTCCTGGAGGTTTCTAAGACTCTCCTCATTTTTTTGAATTCTTGTTTCTTCTTCATTCTGTTCTGGTTGAATGTTTATTTCTTCCTTCTGCTCCAAACCACTGATTTGAGTCCCAGTATGCTTCCCGTCACTGTTGGTTCCCTGTACATTTCCTTTTATTTCACTTTTCACAGTCTTCACTTTTTCCTCTATTTTGTGACCACACTCAACCAATTCTGTTAGTATCCTGATTATCAGTGTTTGAACTCTGCATCTAAAAAGTTGGCTATCTCTTCATTGCTTAGTTGTATTTTTTTCTGGAGCTGTGATCTGTTCATTTTTTTCTCTTGGTGTGGCTGTTATGTATTAAGGGGTGGAGCCTTAGCTATTAGCCAAAGTGGGGTCACGCACATTGCTGCGTTGTGGTGCTGTATGTGGGGGAGGGTCCAAGAGGGAACAATGCCTCTTGCTCAGCTCTCTGCCAGCTTTCAGTCACTTCTTCCGATACCCACAAGCAAATTGGACCCTTCAGGTGCTGATTCCCCAGATAGATGGGTTTGTGTACATTCTAGGACCCTGTGGGTCTTTCCAATGAATTCTCCAGTAAGGCTGGGAGTTTCTCCCTCCACTGCAAACCCCACAAATTTTTACAGTCAGAGATTCCTAGGCCTTCTTTTCCTACGCTCCAGAAAAAAATACAACTAAGGGTTGCACAGTCTGTCTTGCTCCCCACTTGTTCCTCCCAGTTTATCCGCATGTGAATGTGGGACCACCTGTTCCACCAGCTGCCAACTTGCCCTCCCCAGTCCTCCAGCTGCTGCCTTGCCATGACTCCTCTCCACCCAGGTTGCCCATCTCCGCCCCTTCTACCCATGTGGATGAATGTTTCTTCTTTGACTACTTGGTTGTTGAACTTCCATACAGTTTGATTTTCTGTCAGTTCTAGTTGTTTTTTTGTTTTTAAATTTGTTGTCCTTTTGATTGTGCGAGGAGGCACAGTGTGTCTACCTACGCCTCCACCTTGGCTGGAAGAGCTCTTACTTCTCGACTTGTTGTGACAATCTATAATTAATTGGTACATTTATCCCATGATGTTTGAAGTGATTGATATGGTTAATTAATACTTACCATAATGTCACTGTTTTCTATTTGTTGCCCTTGTTCTTTGTTCCTGTTTTTGTCTTCCACTCTTTTCCTGCTTTTTCAGTTTTGAGCATTTCATGATTCCATTTTCTCTCCTTGAT
Organism: Carollia perspicillata; assembly: GCA_004027735.1. NCBI lineage: Eukaryota > Metazoa > Chordata > Mammalia > Chiroptera > Phyllostomidae > Carollia > Carollia perspicillata. The sequence goes on from PVKM010038698.1 coordinate 8,146, forward strand.
TAGTATATTGGTTCTTTTTTACTTTTTTTTTTTTGGTGGTTGCCCTAGAGTTGGCAATATACGCTTACAGCTAATCCAAGTTCATTTTCAAATAACACTACATTACATGGGTAGTGTAAGTATCTCACAATAACAAAATAATCAAAATAATCCATCCCTTGTTTCATTGTTGTCATTCATTTCACTTCACATAAGCTATCTGCTTATGCATGTACTTGTGTATAAATGTTTATATATAAACATATATAATCAGATACATTGTTGCTATTACTATTTTGAACAAATTGTTATGTCAATTAAGAACAAGAAAAATTAATGTTTTTATTTTATCATCACTTATTCCTCCTCCAATGTTCTTCCTTTATATATGTCTGGGTTTTACCGTTGTTTTTCTCTCCAAAGAATTTCTTATAAAATTTCTTACAACATTTCTTACAAGTCTACTAGGTATAGATTCCTTTGATTTTTGTTTGACTGAGAGTGTTTATTTTTCTTTTTTTCTTTTACTCATCATCTGAGGAAATTTTTTTCATTGTTTTTAGAGAGAGAGAGGAAGGGAGAGAGGAGGGGAGAGAGGGAGGGAGAGAGAGAACCATCAATTGGTTGGCTCCCTCACGTGCCTGGACCAGGGATCGTACCTACTACCTAGGTATGCGCCCTGATCAGAATTCGAACCCACAACCCTTCGGTTAAGGGAATGATGCTGTCACCATCTAAGCCAAACCGGCCAGGGCTCTCCTTTGGTTTTGAAGGATAATTTTGCAGCCATTGGCTGGCTGTTTCGTCGGGGGGCCTTTCCATGCCAGCTTCCGTAGGGCAATTTTGGCAGCTTCCCCAGAAAAATTTCTCCCTGCTTCCAGCCTGGCTGCCAGCATTTCGGCAGCCAACGGTGGGTAGAGGGCTGGCTGTGGGGGTCTCAGCCTCTGTCAGTTGCTCACTCAGGGCCCTGATTTGGGCACAACTAGGCCACCCTCAGCCTTGCCCAGTGTTTCTTGACCTGATACACTCTCCAGAGAATTAAAAAATACTTCCATCTTCTGCTGCAGTGGGGTCACTTGGCTTTGAAGGGTGGAAACAGGGATCCAACTGCTTCTTAAACCATGTTTCAACTTACTCTCGCCACTCCCTACCCAGAGGTGCTCGTTCTTCTGCCAGTCCCTGAGCACTTGGGGGAGTGAGCGCACCAGAGCAGGCCTTCTCTGTGGCGGGTTCACGACTCGGTGTTCTCGGGTCAGCCCAGTAGTCTGCCCGCTGTCGATCTGCTCCCCACCTCTCAGAGGGCTGTGGCTACGGCTCCTGTCTCCCGTGTTGGTGGGCTTAAACCTTTTAAACATTCAGTTACTGTCGTTTTAGTGGATCATCAGGTGGGAGTTTATCTGTTCATTCCACTGTTATTCCTTGGGCGATGTTTTCAGTGGGGAGAATTTATGAGAGACAAGCAATGAGAAGCAGACACTAGTCTCACGCCCTTTTGCCCTGACACCGATAACCCTCAGCATCTATTATCACTCCTTTCCCTATGCATATCCACAGTCTGTTACAAAAGTGAGATAATGCATTATATAGTTTTTACCACTTAAAATACATGAAGGACATTCTCTAATGTTAGTATTATGCATTTTAAAAATTATTCAGCCCTGGCTGGTGTGGCTTAGTGGACTGAACGCCGGCCTGTGAACCAAAGGGTCGTCAGTTCGATTCCCACGCAGGGCACATGCCTGGGTTGCAGGCCAGGACCCCAGTAGGGGGCGTGTGAGAGACAATCACACATTGTTGTTTCCTTCTCTTTCTCTCTCCCTTCCCCTCTCTCTAAAAATAAACAAATGAATAAATAGAATAATAAAAAATAAAAATTATTCAAAAACATTACTGTGTAAAGTGCAGATATGCAAAGAAAATATAAGCCCCCCAAATTCCAGCTACCACAGATAATAACCAATAGTATCTATCACTCTAGTCAGCGGATGTGTGATAAGTACCGTATTCCTGAACTGAAAGTGGAATCTCACCCTTTGAAAATACTCTGCTTGGTGTGAAGATGTTTTAAACAAATGATTATCAAAGGATTTCTTCCTGCAGTTATGTTTTAAATGACAGAAGAGGATTACAAACCAAAATATATTCGCACTTGTAAGTCCCCCACATAGTCCCATTTACTGGGCCTCTTTATTTCACGTAGATTTACGCGTTTCCTTTTGTTTCCGCCGGAAGGATTCTCTCTAGTGCTGCCGTAGGGCACATCTGCTGCATAAATATCATCTTGGTCTTTGTTTATCTCAAAATGTCTTAGTTTCTCATTTTCGGGGACAGTTTTGCTGGGTATAGAATTCTCGTCTAGTCTTTCTCACTGAGCACTTTCAGCATGCCATCCCTGGCTTCTGGCCTTCACTGTTTCTAAGGGGAAGCAGCTGTTAATTTTGAGGGTTCTTCACTGCTTTCTCTCGCCACTTCCAAGATTCCCTGTGTTTGCTTTTTGACAATTTGACTATGATGCAGCTAAGTCCAAATCTCCATGAGTATATTCTACTTGGAGTTAGTTCAGTTTCTAGGGTATGAAAATGAGTGTTTTTCATAAAACTTGGGAAGTTTTTGGCCAGTAGTACTTCAGGTGTTCTTTTTGCCCTTTTCTCTGCTCCTCCAGGATCCCCACTGGGTCTGGGACCCCTGGTATGTGGATATGCCTGACGGTGTCTCACAGGACTCGGAGGCGCTGCTCATTTCTCTTCATTCTTTTTTTTCTATTCTTTAGACTGGATCACTTCAGTTGAGCTGTTTTCAAGTTCACTGATTTTTTTTCTTCTGTTAGTCCAAGTCTGCTGTTGAACTCAAGTAACTTTTTATTTATTACTGTTTTCTTCAACTCCCTAACTGATATTTGGCTCTTTTTAAAAAATTTAACTTCTATTTCCTTAATGATAGTCTGTTTAGTGAGACCTCATTCTCATCCTTTTCTTAATTTTTGAGACATGGTTTCCTTCAGTTCCTTGAACATATTTACAACAGCCGATTTGAAGTCTTTATCTGGGCTTCTTCGGGGACCATTTCTATGGACTGCTTTTTTATTTTTTGGTCTGCATATGGGCCATATATTCCTTTTTCTTTGCCTGTCTTATAATTTCTGATTGAAAACTAGATGTCATAGGATGTGTCAACTCTGAAAATCAGATTCTCCCCTAAGTGTTGTTACTGATATTTATGCACTGACGTTCATGGACTAATGAAGTACAGCTGTATTCTTTGTCAGGTGTGATCACTGAAGTCTTGGTTAACTTAGGGTATGTTAATAATTAGACAGATTTCTTTTAATGCCTTCAACTAGTAAGTTTCCAAGCCTTTGTTGAAGGGCTGTGTGTGAGAGGGGGAGTGGGAGGGGAACAGAGAGAAAGAGGGAGTTTGTTCGGTCATGTTTGCGGTGCACCAGCAGGCAGTTTATAACCGTGCCTTGGCCTTCACTTCTTGCATAAGTACCAAGGTCAGCCAGAGGTCGACGCTTAGGGCCTTCGCAGGTCTTTCCCGGGAACGCACAAACCTCTGACACACACCTGAACTTCTAGAGCCCCAGGAATATGTGCAGGCTCGTCAAATCCCTCCTGGATGTATCCTTCCCCGCTTTTTCCTCTGGGCTGTTGCTCACTGTCTTGCTGCCTCGGGCAGCTGCAGCGTTAACCAATCACCACTGATTGCCTACCACAGGTAGGGCTGTTTGCCGAGCAAGCTTGTCTCGGGTCAGATAGCGACTCACCCTGAGGATGGAGAGTTTCGGTGAGCTGCCGGAGAGCTCAAAAAGCGGCGCTTCTCCTGGGCCGAAGATTTCGGGGAGCTCCAGACCCATCCGCTTCCTCCGGGGGCTGCTGGTTCCCACAGGTACTGTAGTCACACTGCTTTTTGAAGTTGCCACAGAGGCCCCGGGAGGGGACTGGGGTTAGGGCAAGTTAGAATGCACTGGCTCTTCCTGCTGAGATTCAGCTGTTGTCCTTGAACAAACACTGCGTGGCTTGTTACAAGCTTTTAGTTACGTTCCACAGTTCTTTACAAAGTTTATTTTGCCTCGTTCTCATTTCTTTTATGCAGAAGCGGACTTTGGGCAGTCTTTATTCTCCCCCTATGGAGGTAGAAATCCTTTACGTACTGAAACCATACATTTACACCAATACTTTGGATTCAGCCCAACACTACCAGGGTTGGTGTTTGTTTTTAAAATAGCTTCCCTTTCCAGGTATGCAAGCATCTTTCTTCAACAGTGAGACTCAGTCCTTATTCTACAATATGCTCACGTGTTTGATTTTGATATCAAGTGGTTTCAGAATTGCTGACCCAGGCCCCTGTGAGAGACATTTATTTTGTCTATTTCTGAAAAGGTGACTGGCTGCTGTGTTGAGAACCAGCCGTGGGGCAGGACCAGGTCAGTCAGAGCAGCCAGGCGCTCACTCAGTCGGTCAGGTTCGAGGTGATGGTGGCTTGGGCCAGAGCGCCGGTGGTTTCAGTGCTGGGGCTGGGTCGGACTCTGGACATACTTTGAAAGTTTGAGCACATAGTATTAAGCAGATGGATTGGATGCGTGATGGGAAATAAACAGAACGAATGATGATGGTAAGATTTTACCTGAGCAACTGGAAGAACCAAGTTGCCATTAACTGAAAGCCTATTGGAGGTGCAGATTCGGGAGAAAGATCGGTGTTCAGTCATTTTAGGCTTTAAATGTCCAGATATTGGATGTTCGAGTGCAACTAGATGCCCAGTAGTCAGCTTAATGGGTCGGCTTAGGAGAGGTCTGGACTAGAGACTTAATGAGTATGTCTACGAGATTGCTCAAGCTGCCCCCGGGGGCCCTCCCTCCCTCCTGATCATTTGCAGTGCGCTTCAGCCCCTCTCGGTCTTCTCCGTGTCTGTCAAGGCCAGCCTTTCTTTCCTTTCCTTTTCTCTTTCTTTCCTTTTCTTTTTTCTCCCTTCCTTCTTTCTTCCTTTCATTTCTTTTCCTTCCTTCCTTCTCTCCTCCCTCCCTTTTTCTTTTTCAAAGATTTTATTTATCTTAGAGGGGAAGGGAAGGAGAGAGGGAGAGAAGTATCAATGTGTGGTTGCCTCTCCTGCGTCCCCTGCTGGGAACGGGCCTGCACCCCAGGCCTGTGCCCTGACTGGGAATCAAACTGCGATCCTCTGAGTCGCAGGCCTGCGCTCAATCCACTGAGCTACACCAGCCAGGGCCTCCTCCCTTTTTCTTTCTTCCTTTCCTTTCCTTCCTTTTTCTTTAAACTGTAAAACGCAGTTCTGCTGGTGTACACAGCAATCCGGTAGCTGGTTTGCCCTGGAGCGCCCCTCAGTGAGTGACTCAGGAGTTGGTATGGACATACATCCCCCACCTCCCTGTCCCTCGGGGGGGACAATTCTGAAACATATCTTGCTGGATTTCCCAGTCTCCCTGTGGGATTGAGTCCACCCACCTGCTGGGGTTGCTGGTGTAAGAACTCACTCTGCACTGGCTGTCATCAATAATTCCTGCAATCTCCTACCGTTCATGGCTGCTTGCATCACTGTTGTAGGTTCTGCTGCTGGGAGAGGCAAAACTAAGTCAACAGCTTTAGGGCTATGAGACTGGATGAGATCACCAAACAAGGGGGCGTAGAGA
>PVKM010038699.1:0-14038 GCA_004027735.1 Carollia perspicillata
TTTTAAAAAATGTGAAGACTTTTTTTTCAGTGGAGAGGTAATAGATTTCTTTTCAGAACACTTTATTGCCCAAGATTATTGACTCAAAGATGTCACAGTAAACCAAGTAAAAATGACTCTGACCAATTTCAAAACAACTATTATGCTGGACAGTAAGAAATAGTAGAGGATCACTGTGAGTTGAGGAAAGTTTGTTTTCAACTGAAAAGTTTATTTTAAATTATCTGTGATTATCTTAGAGTCATCATAAATGCAATGGCTAGCCTTGTTTCATTTCATTTAAAATCAACACTTGCTTTCTCGAATGTACTTTTTAAAAATTAGTAGTAATACAAACAGCTCCATGGGTCAGCATTCTATAATAGGTGGCAAATTTTAACAAATGTTGCCTGTTGATATTGTTTAAATGGAATTTTGAATTTTCCGTGATGAGCAAGATCTCCTAAGTTTCTGAGGAATTACCCAAATTAACCTGTAAGACCAAATGTTTACATGTCACCTAAATGCATGTATGTAGAAGCAAAAGGAAGAGGAAAAGGAAGGATAATGACCTTAGGGTTGCGGACAACATTTAAGTTCATTTAAATCAGTGGCTCCTGTTTATTTTCCTTTGGGACTGTGGGCTCTATCAGATTTCATCACATCACACACCTGCATCTTCTTGGTTTGTTTACTTTCCGCCCCTTGACTGCATTCAATAAACAGTGCTCAGAGTGAATAAGAACAGAGATGGAATGGTGGAGAAAACCCGCAATAGGAAATCCATGCTTTCTTCTTAAAACTTAAGTAAATACAAAATTTCACTATCATAATTTTGGGTAGTTAGTTGAAATTTCATAGTAACTTTACAACAAAATATGAATGCATTTTAGAGGGTGCTCCTCAACGATTCTTTTTGTATGTAATCACTGTTGGTTTGATCTTTAAAACTAAGGGGACACCATACTTGACTCATTTCAGGAAGCTTGTATCTGTCACCATGTCATTTCTCAACAATTGCTCAAACAGGCGTGTTTTCACTTATTCCTTAAGGTTTAGTTTTTCAGAGTGCCTTTGAATAGTTGTTCAGATGAATGTAGCCCCTCTTCACATCCGTTTAGTCATGCAGTTGAAGAGTGTGCTGTGGATTTTTTACACTCCTGTCAGAATGCCCTCTTCAACAAAAAATGTGCATCAAGCTAACAACTAACTTGATGATCAGCACAAAGCTAACGTCTGAAAACTTCCAGGCATGGACATCGTGCATTCTGGGATGTATCAGTTCCTGCTTTTCACAGACAGTATTCAAACCAGGCTGAGGACACATCCCACTGACCAGTTCTGTGCTTCGAATCCTAAGAGCCTGAAGAGACGGAGAAAAGTCATAGCGTCATTTCCTTCTGTGGGGCCCGGCACCCAGTTGGCAAACAGTGGGTATTCACTGGATTGATCTGAAGCTTGATTATTATAAAATCATCACATTTAGCATATTACAGGATCAAGAGATCTTAGAAGTAGAAAACTAACCGTGATTACTTTAACTAGTCTTCTCATTTTGTCAGTGGGAAACTAAGGCAATGAGCAAGATTAAACTACTAATTCAGCTTTTGAAAGCCTCGGTGTGTGGACACTCGCTTGCCTTCTCGGGTTTACAGACTCTCAGAATCTCAGAGTAGGACAGGTCTGAAATGAGAGACAGCCTGTGGTACGCGGATCTCCTCACGCTGTGCTCTTCAAATAGTCTTCCACATGCTCACGAGCGTGTGAGCAGGAAGTTGCTCCACTTTTGAAGCCGTCCACTTAATTTCTCAATGGCTAAATGTTTTTCTGATATTGAATCAAATCTACCTTCTACCAACTTCCATTCATAGTCCTTTCTCTGCTGTTGCTGTAAAGTTTAAAAGTAAAACCTTTGTTTTATGCATCAGTCTTTCAAATATGTGGAAACCTTCACTATTTCAGATCACAACATAAGTATTGAGTTTCTAAGGTGTGCTGGGCACTGCTGGGTACTGGAATCTTAGAAACAAAACGCTAAGTATTCTCATTTCCTTCAAATACTCCCTCAAAAGTATGTACCAAAAAGTCGTCTATTTTAAATGTCTGTTAAATACAACGAAGCTCTTAGCAATGATAAAACCTATCAAATGCTATTGTAATTTGTGTTGGTATAAAGAGCTCACTCAATATCAAGTATAATCAACATTTGCTGGACAGCGTCACTGCTCACAAAGATTGCTGGTCCACCTGAATGGAAATTAGGAAAATTCATTTATGACGCATTATCTGACTTACCCTACATTTTCAGAATTCCAAAATTGAGGATTTACTTAATTTTTGGACAAAAAGATATATGTTTTTACAAAAAAATACCCAATCACTTCGTAGTCAAACTACTAAAAGTTAATGATAAAGGCAAATCTTGAAAATAGTCAGAGGGAACAATTATTTGAATGGCTATGGATTTCTCATCTGAGGCCATGCAAGCCAGAAAACAGTGGAACAATATGTTCAAAGTGCTGAAAGAAAAGAAATGTCAAACCAGAATTTTATGTCTAGCAGAAAAAGATCCTTCAGGAATGAAGACAAGATAGATATGCTCAGATGAAGGGAAACTGAGAGAATGGATTACCAGCAGATCTGCCCTAAAATAAATGCTAAAGAAAATTCTTCAGGCTAAAGAAGGAACATGTCACATCAGCCATGAGAAAAGAACAACTGGAATGTTGATATCTATGTAAATATGACAGGCTATTATTTTCCCTAAAAGGTCCTTAAAATATATGTGACTGTTGAAAGCAAAAATTATAACATTGCCTGGTGAAGTTCTCACTACAAGTAGATAGGACGTGCGTGGCAACTACAACAGAGAGACTGAGGATTTACCTGGGGCTGTTTTCACCACTGGATCAGAACACGGTAGTGACTCTTCTCCTGCTACCGTTGAGTGGGTGCTTGTGAAGAAGTTCAGAGCAGTTACAGAGAAAATAAATATTCCTTGCACAACTCAATACTGACATACGTAATGTAGAGAGACCTTGTCACGCATGTATTTTTCTTCTTTTGGGGAGAGAGGGCAAGGCTGTATATTTGCATGATTACTATATTGCATTTAGTTATCTTCATATTTTAGAGGGACAGCTCAGTTCGGGAAACCTAAAAAGCAAGTGGAAAATACTGTTCACTGTTCTCTGTTTATCTCCCACTCAAAGCAGCCCTCTGTGAACAGGGAAATTGTAAACTGAGCAACCTTCGTTAGACAACACAAACTCTTTTCTCCCTGAGTGTGCTACGTGTCCCAGATTCAGTCCCAGCCCAACCCCTGGCCCCGGAGAGGTGTCTTCCCTGGGTACTGTATTCCTGCTTCGGATCTTTAAGTTTAGAGCATGATCTCCTTAAAATTGCTGAACACAGAATTTTTGTGAGCATTTAATGTTTATTCTCCAGTGAGCTGCTGCTTGTGATGGTAACTAGCATGTCCTATTCTTGAGAATTTTTCCTCTAATTTTTAAAAATCACATAGTCACCCTTGTCCACTTGCTTTTACACAGGGGATATATGCATGGATTTTCTTGACTTACCATCTTTCCCCAATATTTTGTTTTTGGAAAGACAGAAATGAGATTGGGGACCACATCCAAATATTCTGTTCTCTTCTAAATTTTATGTCATGGAATCTTATCAGTTTTTGGTTTTTTTCTCAGTTTGCTGTTGGTAATTTTTTTTCTCTTGCTGAGTTTTTCTCCTTTTGTTTAGGGAGAGGGAGGGTCATTTTGTGAAGTACTAGGGATGAATTATTGGAGATCAGATTTTATTCTGCTTTCTTTACTCAGAAGCCTGAACATGAGATAAAGGTTTTAGCTAGAAAACTATATATACATTTCTGAATAACCCCTGGAGAAAATAAAATTAGGTATAAATGATTCAAAACTTATGCACCTTTGTAATCAGGGCATCAACAAAGAAAATACTCTAATTAAAATACAAGCACAGTTAAAGGACGTGATGAAATTTTTTTTTAAACACGAGGTGAAGGGTCACTGGTTCCATCCCCTGTCAGGGCACATGCCTGGGTTGTGGGCCAGGTCCCGAGTACAGGACACGCAAGAGGCAACCACACATTGATGTTTCTCTCCCTTTCCCTCTCTCTAAAATAAACAAACAAACAAATAAATAAATAAAACACCTGGTGAGTGTCATTTGATGGAAGGAGAAATAAGGAAAGGTTGAGGCTGCTGACTCATGGAAGCCAGGATGAAATGTCCACACGTTAAAAGGACATTGTGACAAGGACTTTGAATGTAGAACATGCAGCCAAAACTGAGCTAGGAGGGAGGCTGTGGGGTGCAGGACATCCCACATAGCACTGCGCTCTGTAGCTTTACACTCAGCGGTGCTCATGTAATTGGTGTTGGACTGCTATTATATTATGATATAAAACAGTACCATTCTGGGTAGAAGCCCATATAAAACACTAAGTGAAAATTCTTCATATATCAATATTACTCCCCTATTTGCCCATTAGTATGGGCTCCCTTGGGTACTGAAAGACACATGAGAGCATAACTGTCTATGTATGTGTGATGTTCCCTGAGACAATCATTTCAGCAGAATCTCTGTCTTTATGTTAACTCATAAAGACAGTGCTACATTGCATATTTTTAAAGTAATCTTGTCAGTGTTTTAAAATCCTAAACAATTAAAAGCAGAAGAAATAATGAGTATAATACTGAACAGGTTTAGAGTATTATTCATTATAGAAAGACTGCAAATAATCTACGCATGCTAACAGAAAATACTTCGATAAATTGAGGTCCTATGGTTTACTGGAATATGATGTGGACATTAACAAAGATTTAGAATAACATGTATTTATCATGGAAAGATATTTAAGTAATATGTTAAAAATATGTATAAAATACATAACTCTGTGTGTGCACACATACACCAGATTATTACCTGTAATGATCTCAATGTGGTAGAATTTCAGTTAGGTTTTATTTTGATTTTCCCCCCTTATCTGTATTTTCTCTTTTTTTCTACAACAAACTCATATCCCTCTTGCGATTAGATGAGGGAAGATTAGTATGAAAACTCACATCTGAAAATATTTTAGCTCTTAGCATTTAGCTTAGATATTTAGCTCTTAAATTATATTGTTACTGTCCCCTCAGTACACAGTATAATTCTAAACCTATAGGAAGCTAGTTTTAAAGAGTCTCTTCCACTCCGACCCACTAGGCTGGTAGAGCTTGGTGACGCGTGGACATGGCATGAAATGTGGTGCTGGGGTCTAGAGAGGTTATACCAACACTCACTTAGGTCTGTTGGGTTTGGTCTGTTGCAACAGCCTATGCTTATCAACAAACTTTATTTCAGAGACTATCCATCTCTTACGGAAACACCATTTCCTTGGAGGCACATGTAGATGCAATACAATCCAGTGTCTTTACTGGGGGAAGGAAAGTGGCTATAACAACAGGAAAGCAGGTTAATGCTACATCATGAATCAAGCTACCCCCAAAAGGGAGGGGGGCTTCCTTGCACTTGCAAATGTGACCATATCATACATAGTTTGGGCCACTAAGGAACAGGGAAGGATTTGATGGATCTCCCTTATTTCTGAGACCCAGCAAACAGGGCTGGCTCCCAATGGCTCCAACACAGTGATGGATCTTCACGTTAATAACATCTACATGGCTCTGAGCGTCAGCTTTCTGAGTGGCAAAGTGTGATGATCTCAGAGATTCTCCTCTGGCTCTGACATTCTGTGATGTGATAATTTAAGGGAATTCAAGGAGTATTAATTGAGCATCTACCATGTGCTGGGTGGGAACAGTTGTGTCATATACAGTCTCTTTCCTCCAGAAACTGATAGTTTGCTAGATACAGACATACAGATAATTAAGGCAAAATGAAAGCATCACTAGAGTTGAATATATATAATGCTCTGAAAGTTGGAAACAGCATCAGTAAGAGATCTAAAACTGTTTTCCTAGACCATCTTCTTTAGTCATTTCTCAATGGTTTGGCCATCTAGCTCTCTAAAATATGAACGATTTTTTAAAATCCCCATACTGAAACTAACAAACCAAAGAAACTATGAATCTGTTTTGTTGCAAACACTAAAGGAGTTCACTACCATAAAATAGAATAAGACACCAATAATTCAGACCAAGGAAGATAAGAATTGAGATTGAATGCAAAGTTCATTGTAGGATACAAGCACTACATGATTTTAATAAACTCTAGTGTTACTTTTAAGAGTTTATAGAAACATTGCCTGGAAATCTTTACAAAATGGCTTTTGTAAAATAACAAAATTTGAAAGGTCCATATATGTCTGTTCCAATCTTCTCATTGTACAGATGGGAAAACTATAAATTAGTTATTTGAGGCCCCAAAGAGAGCATTCATTTAAAAGGACACAGCAAGTGTTTGTTAAAGGTTTTTGATGAACTTGAAATTTTTGGAAAGTTCCTTGTTCTTCAATGTCCTCTGCACGTTTTTACAGTCTTGTTCAGTCTGTTCATTTGAACTTTACATGTGTGATGATTTGGTAGCAAAATTAAGCTTTTATCTATTCATTGCCTTCTCCATCTTGCTTCAACCAGGTGAATTCTAGCCTAAATTGTTAAATGAACTCATTTAAAGGAGAAAGTCAACAAATATTAACTATCTTGGTAGTATGATTTCAAGACAGGGGCCCTACCTACTTGCATTAGCAGATTAGGCACCTGTCAAGCAGATAACATTGAAAAGTGCTGTTAAGGCATTTTAATGCCCCAAATGGCTCCCCACTGAACTGCTAAGCCTGAATTACATCATTATGAATTCAGTCCTGTGGAATATAATTTTGTGTTGCCAGATGTCATGTGTGAGAGGTGACATTCTAAAATTTCATCTATTAGATTAAGTCATGTGAAACTGCTGCTTTGGTATGTGCAAAATTGGCAATTTCATATGTTTGAACCTATGTGACACAGAATTAACTAATTAGATACTAACCATCCTCTCACATGGCAGGTAACAGGGCTCTAAAATAAAGAGACATTGCAGAGTTATGTGTGGACAGAAAAAGGGGTTAGAAACAAAAAGGCATGGGGCGAGGAATTGGCAGACAGCAGCCGTGGTCGAGTATCAGAAAGGGAAAGGATGAAAATTAGTCAGACTTGGTCCACGATGTCTTCAATGCCAGCTGTACTCAGGGGTATGAAAGAAGGAAGAGGCATTATCCCTTTTCCAGTTAGCAAGAAAAGCTAGTGAATCATACACGCCTATGTAAAATCAAGAGCTGTGCTGTTTTCAGATCACACTTGTCATAATAGCTCCAAAGAGAGGATCACTCTGAGTGGTCAGGCGAGAGTCTGAAGAGCTAATAATATGTTCAGCTGTGTTTTGAAGGACCTGAATAAGTAGCAAGAAGTGTACTATACTCGGCAGATTTTGCCACCAAAAGAAAGTTGGCAGCTTCCAATGTGGATACAAAAGGGGCCTTTGTCCTTCAAAGACTTCTCTAATCCCTTTGCTACTTCTTGCTTGGGGGAGCCTGATCTTTCATCATTGGTGATTGATTTCCATGTGAATTCATGTGCTAAATATTTGCTTTGGGATGCAGAGGAGAAAACAGGGTGACTAGCCAAAGGGAAACTCCCCGCAAAACAATGCTTATATAACCCCCACCTCACCTTCTCTGCCATTGAGCTAGAAAGCTCAGTGGGAACCAGAAGGTGGCAGAAAGGTCCACCATCTCTTAGGCTTGTGAATTCAATTTCGTTTGAATTGTTTGCTAAAAAATAGATAGAATGATGCACAACCAAGTCCTCAGCCCCAGCATGTTAAGTGTGCAAAGGTTTTCAAACTTAGACAAGTACCCAACTAGCTTAAGAGAAAAGAGATTCATGCATTTGGCTTCAATACAGATGACGAGACCAGGCATCCGGAGAAAGGCAGAGACATTCTTAGAAGAGTCCACAGATGCTTCCACATAAAGACAATCTTTTCTGTAGTTCTGAAAATAGATCAGATAACTTATTTAGAACAAGTATTTTTAAAGTTAATTACCCCCATTTTGAGCATTTGAGGTATTGGGATTTCTTGGGTTTTTTGTTTTAATTACACAAACTGAACTATCTTTGGGATGTGTTTTTACTAAGAATCGGGTGTGAAAGTTGTAAAATAATATTTTAGCAATAAAAATTATTTTAAAAATGACATCAAAACAGAAGTCAAAGGAATGGCACAAATGTTATCTATTGTTGCAGTCCCTAACCTTGTTCTCAACCACAACTTTAATTATTCCCTCTGCCCACCCCAGGGTTCATATTGTGTAAGATAGCTATTTTTGTCCAATAGAGATTTCATTCCAACCATGTTTTCATGACTTTTCCATTTTAGTTGCATTCCAGATTTTAACAATCTGTTTTTTAGGAAAGGTTCACATTATAAAATCACATATTTCACTATAAAAATTATGAAGTTAGGAAACAACACTTGCTAAAAGTGGTGTAGATCTGACTGTGCTAGGTTCACATCCCAGACTCATGGCATCCTCAACATTTAGGTAATATCCTCAGGAACTTACTAGAAGTTTCAGTCAGGGATAACTAACTGGATTTCTTGTTCTGTTTCTTTTCCTTCTTCTACTTTATCTCAGTGTTTTCAGTGTTTCTGGTCAGTGCCTCCCTCACTATAAACAATTTGCATGGCCCTGACTGGTGTGGCTCGATTGGTTGGGCATTGTCCCGTAAGGTGAAAGGTCACTGGTATGACTCCCGGTCGGGACTCGTGCCTGGGTTGCAGGTCAGGCACCTGGTAGGGGCACCTGTGAGAGGGAACTGATAGATGTTTTTTCCTCACGCTCATGTTTCTCTCCCTCCCTCTCCCTCCCTTCCCCATCTCTCTAAAAATAAATTAATTAGTAATCTTTTAAAAAAATAATTTGTGTGCACTCTTATGGTCTAGTTTGTCAAGTTTTAACAGAAATTAGTAAATCTTTCCCATGCCAGATGGGAAATTTAACTTACAGTAACTGCTCTTCCTTCCCCATCCTGGCACCAATTTTGGTATTTATATTTTGATGTTAGTTCTGCATCTGTTTATCAACATAATTTTAAGTCCAGACCTGAACTTACAGGTCTCGACACCCAACCGTCAGTGCAAGGCTTGAACTCCCATTACAGAAGTGGAAGAAACTGTTTCTGCTGTGATTTCCGGCATCACTTCCTCGAACTCCACCTTCCAACCTCTGCCAGTTCTACCACTGCTTTTTCCAAATTTAATATAATTTCATTTTTTGTGCAAATCTTGTAATTGTTCTCCCTAGACTAATTAATGGAATAGGAGTCTGATTTAGGGGAACAGTCTGACTAGCACTGAAAATAAATGTGCCCTGGTATTGCAACTCTCCTACGTTCAGTACTACAGGATAGTTAACAACTAGAGTTAAAAAAAATCCTAATAAATTTGCCTCCTTCTCAACTCATGTCCTGAGATTGTGGCCACTGCTGGCCAATTATTTTTCAAGATCATATGAGTACATCTGAAACAGGGTTCCAGACACTTTGAACAAGAATTATCTCAATATAAATTTAACTAGCAATTGATCAAAAATGAAATACACCCAAATACGAGGTCATAAATTTCGTAAGGGAAATGTAACTGGGTTAACCAGGTCTGAGCCTGTAGCAGCCCTGCCCTCCCGCCGAGTGTGGGAAGGACAGTGCAGCTGCTTAGGCAGGCCCGTTCGGAAGGGCTGGGCCTCAGTCTATTCGGGGCTGTGGGAACTGTTATCAGTGATGATGCAGGCTTTGCTGCAGGCGCATCTGCCCAACCTTTCTCAAGTCCTCGGATCACACTTCCTGACCTTCCTGTGAAAACAAAGAATCTCCCCCTGCCTTTTTTTTCACCTTCGTGTTTTCTTTTCTGTTCTGTTTGTCGTGGGTTTTGTGTTTTTCTTCTGTCTTCTCTCTGCTCTTCTCCTCCAGGGTCTATAGTGATCTCTTTGCCCAGTCAGTCTTTTGTGAATCTCTTCCTAGTCATGTCTTTAAAAAAAAAGTTAATTTATTTAAATTGAAAAAAGACACAATTCACCTATTTCTCTTATCTCCAGACCCCCTGCATAGGGCAACCACCAATCTGTTCTCTGTATCTGTGAGCTTTCCATGTATGTATGTATGAAACATTATACAGCATTTGTCTTTCTCTGTCTTATTTTACTTAAAAGAATGTCTTTGGGGTCTATCCATGTTGCTGCAAATCACAAGATTTCATTCTTTTTATGGCTGAATAGTATTTCATTGTATACACGGACCACATCATCTTTACCTATTCATCCACCAATGGGCACTTAGATTGTTTCCTTCTTTTGGCGATTGCAAACGATGCTGCAATGGACATGGGGGTGCACATACCTTTTTGAGTTAATCGTTTTGTTTTCTTTGGATAAATTCCCAGAAGTGGAATTGCTGAATCATATGGTAGTTTTATTTTTTAAATTTCAGGAAACTTTCATACTGATTTCTATAGTGGTTGCACATTCCCACCAATTCCCAAGGGATTTCTTTTCTTTACATCCTTGTCTCTTCTTGTTATTTCTAGTCTTTTTGACATTAGCCATTCTGAAAGGTGAGAGTGGTACCTAGTTGTGGTTTGGATTTACGTTTCCCTGATGATTAGTGATGTTGAGCATTTTTTATGTACCTGTTGGTCATTTTTACGTCTTCTTTTGTGAAGTGTCTATTAAAATCTTCTGCCCGTTTTTAATCTGATTATTTAATTTGCTATTGGGTTGTATGAGTTCTTTATATATTTTGGATATTAGCCTCTTATCAGGTATATAATTCACATTTTTTTCATTCAGTAGGTCTCCTTTCCATTCTATTGTATTAATGGTGTCCTTTGCTGTGCAGAGCTTTTATAGTTTGATATAGCCCCACTTGTTTATTTTTGCTTTTGTTTCTTTTGCTTTTGGTGTCAAATTTACAAAATCTTCAAATACGAATAAAAATAGT
Organism: Carollia perspicillata; assembly: GCA_004027735.1. Classification (NCBI taxonomy): domain Eukaryota; kingdom Metazoa; phylum Chordata; class Mammalia; order Chiroptera; family Phyllostomidae; genus Carollia; species Carollia perspicillata. The sequence continues at coordinate 10,992 of PVKM010038699.1, forward strand.
ATAGTGAACTCATATATGCTTATCACCAGCTTCAACAATTATCAGTGACCTGCTGTTCTTATATTATCTCTAGCTTCACCCATTCTTCACTCTTTTATTAGATTATTATTACTATTTTTCATTATTTTAAATTGTTAAAGTTCATAACATTTGCCTTCTTCTAGTTTTTTTCCCTGCGAAGTAATATAATCTAGAAAAAAGGTTTTAAACATTTATTCTTTGTTAGCATTGATGGACTATTTGCTAATGTGATATACAGATTCTGTTAGCTTCTTTGAAATTATGGAATAGTCGTAACTCTCCCCATGACTACCATCCTTATCTCCTGAGACCAGAGGTCCAGCCCATAATTACCCTGAAAAGCTCCTTTCCCAAAAGTGGATGTGAGATCCTTATAGTGCAAAAGCAGTAGGATGTGTACGACAGATGAAACATCTCAGCAAGATGACACAGGAGAGAAAGGCAATGTTAATTAGCAGAAAGATTTGACTTCCTGGATAAAGATTCTGAAATACCATGAAAAAGATGCTCGATGAAAAGGGGGCCGTGTTAATGACATCTAGTATTTTTTTCTGACCTTCTCCACCGGTTTCTTTCCATGTTTGTTGTTTTAACCACGATCATAAATCCTTTTTAGATTCAGTGTCAACCTTGTAGAACAAATGTATTCTCTGTTTCTATTTGCCTCATATGTAACTTTAAGCAGACTCTCCTAGCTTCCTGTCATGTCACCACAGAGCCAGAATTATTTTATTGTTGTAAATCTCCTTGTAAATATCAAGTGTCACTGTGATATGTAAATGTGCTGTGGGAGGCAGAGATGTGTCGGGACCTAAATGAGAAGCCATTCGAGGAAGGGGTTCTCCCAGCCTTGCTTGGAAAAAGGGTAGAGCACAGGCCTGCTGTAGACAGTTCTCACTTGGGACCTCTTGCCTCCCTGCTCTGCCCCTCCGCTGCCTCTCCTCTCTGCCTCTCTATTGCTGCAGCCTGCTCACCCGCCTGGGACTTTCATACTGCTTCTTGGCTTTTGAAAACTTAGTGGAACCAAGCACTCCATATTTGCCATGGTCCTTTGATAACTTGGCTAGGCTATAGTCTCCAGCTCCAACACTACCTTAGGTGTTTCTGTGAGGTGTTTTAGAGATGCGGTTCAAGTCTGTAATCAGTTGATGTTAAGTAAGGGAGATTATCTTAAAAAATCCAGCAGACCTGATTCAGTGGCTGAAAGGCCTTTAAGAGCAGAGCTGCTGAAGAAAACACTTCACCTCCGGACAGCAGCTTCAGCTGGGGCTGAGCTCCAGTCTGCCCTTCCCGAGAGTCTCCCCTATGGATATCAGGCTTACCCAAGCCAGGCTTCAAAATTATCTAAGCCAATGCTTTGCAATGCATCTCTTATATATTAGCTCCTACTGGTTCTGCTCCACTGGTTGGATGTTGACTGACACAGTCTTCCAAATTTTGCCCCAAATTGTTTTGGTTCCTGCAGCTGAGCCAGGACGTGTGTGTGTGTGTGTGTGTGTGTGTGTGTGTGTGTGTGTATGTGTAAGTTATAGGGCAGCTTCATAATAAAAAGGCAGGATGGCAACCCATGAGAGGAGCTTTGGGAGCCAGTGAATCTATAAGGCTATCTGTCATGGAGAGTCCTACTATCCCTGAGTGGACTTGTGGCCTAGGTGATAGCAAGCTCTGCTACCAACTACATAAGGAAAACTTGCAGGGACAGAGGAGAAAAGACTTCTTATTTACATTCCATTGCCTGGGAGAGGCATTTTTGCAGATACAACTGAAAGGGCAAGAAAACCCATGTCCCTTGAGCTGTCCGCTACCTGAATAATTTCTGCTAATGAAAACAGAGCCAGAGGAACTCCTTTTCCATAGAAGACTGCTCTGAACGTGGAAGCCACACACATTTGGACCTCATGGAGGTTGGTCATCACAGTATTTCCAGATCTAACCCTGGAATTTCAGAGAGAAATGAGAATTAGAGGAGGGGAGGACAGGAAAGCAATATTAATTGGTTAGCATTAAAACTCGCCTATGAGAAATGCTTTTAGGTCCTTGAAATGAAAGACATTAAATACAGGCTCCAGAGTCAGCCAGGCCAGGAGCTTTAGCAAGCTTTCTAAGCTCTTCTAGGTTCTGCTTTCCAATCTGTTAATGAAGACACCACCTGTATCAGGTTTAAAGCAAATACAGTGTGTTAAGTTCTAGGTGCATGGAAGTGATGTTTCATAAATCTTAGTCCCCTGCCATATGCACAGACTCACACAGAAAACAAAACCCTTGCAGAAGCTCCAAAATTTCCAATATAGTATCCGATTCCTTGACTCCCATATATGTCTTTGCTCATATTTTTGATGATTGAATTCCTATTATATTCTTCCCCTTTGTTGGTAGATGAAAAATATTTTATTTTCTGTTCTGTTGCAAAGTCCCTAGATTCTGGGTTCTCAGTAAGCATCATTTATACCAAATGAATGACAATTGCTATTATAGTACAATAAATTTTTGAAAAACAGAAACATAGTGCGTTCCCTGTACCCCGAGGTCAAAGATGGAGTCGGAATTAAATTCTAAAACTGCCAATCCATTCTCCTTTGGCCTGCTAGCTAAAAGGGATCTTTCTTTAATACCTCTATGTATAATTAACTGTTCAGTTCTTCAATCATATATTTTCTCTCTGCTTGTATCTTTTTTGTTGATGGCCAGGAGCTTTAACTCCTTCCTTCCTTAGGCAGGAGCCTTGGGAAAAAAAACTGAAAGAGAAATTCTGTAACCCTGGGAATATACCACAAAAATGTAACCAAGGGGACTTTTATTGGCTAATGATAGAAAAAGTTACCCAGCAGGTTTGAAATGGAAGATGGACCTCTAATCTTAGCAATACATCAAACATAAGCGTTACATTTCCAAGTTCCTGGAAATACTACATTTCCTCATGGTCCTTTGCTGCTTTCTCTTTCTTGGAGATTGTTTTTCTATATTTCTTAAAATGAGTTTGCTTTTCCCCCGAGGACCATCATAAAATCACAGCATCGTTTCACCAT
>PVKM010038700.1:0-14023 GCA_004027735.1 Carollia perspicillata
CAAAGTTTTTTTTCTTTCATGTTATCCAATTTGACATTAAACCTCTTCGGAATTTTGCCATTGGTTATTGAGAATTGGAAATTTGAGCCAGCAGAGTTTATCAGGCCCAAACAGACCAAGATTTGGCCACGTGATGTGAAGGCTCTACATGCTCCGGTGTGTGAAGAAAAAAATGGCCTCCTTTCTAGAGCCACACAGCTTGGTCTATCAGAGATTGTGTGGAGGAGTGTGATCTCAGCAGGACAGGTCCATAGGGAATAGAGAGTATGGGGCTAGTGGATCTCCCATGAATCGGGGGTTGCCAGTCAGGTTCATGGGAAAGTGGGAGGAATGGTCCCTGCCCAAAAGCCAAACAACTCAGTTACTGTTGCTCCTTAAGTCTTCCCAGATCTCTATACCTAGCCCAGACAGCTGACTCCTCAACAGGGCACAAGCTTTGCAGGGGGCAACAACAGGGATTCCTGAGGGTTATTGCATTTCCCCAGGCTGATGCCATATGGAGGATATTACTCCCTCAAAGAAAGATGGCTCTTTGGTGTTGAATAGGGACTCAGCACATGGGTCCAAGTGGCTGTCCCTTCAGCTCTCTCCCCAGAGCCACAAAACCCAGTCTCTCCTTATGTGAGTCTAGTCTGCTCTGCCTGTCCCTCCAGTGGTACCCAGGGTGAGTGGCTATGAACCAGATTTTGTAGACCGGCCCTTGAGGCCATCTGTCTCTCTAGCAGACTCCTGTTTCTCCCTCAGAGACAGAATCCTCATTGATTTTCAAAGTCAGGTGTTATGTGGGCTCCATTTCTCCACTCTGGTGCTCTGGGCTGTGGAGCCCAGCTTGGGATTTAGACCACATGCTTTTCAGTGGGAACCTTTATAGCTGAGATACCCCTTTGGAATCTCAGCCATGCCCACAGAGGTGAGAATCACCTTTTTCTTGTCTCTATTCTTCCTACCAGTCTCAATGTAGCTTCTGTAAACCTTTGGTCATAAAACTTCTCTTCAGCTATTATTCAGTTGGTTATTCAGGTTGATTGCCCTTTATTTTAGTTGTAATTCCAGTTTGGTCCCGGGAGGAGGTGAGCATAGCTTCTACCTACTCTACTGCTATCTTGAATCTCTCAGAACGGTATAAGTATTAAAATTTGATTTTTGGAGACTTTTTAGTCATTATAACTAACATCATAATGCATTGCTATTAAAATGTTCTACATATATTATATTACCTAATTTGAGATTCCTCTAAATTTTGTGAAGAATATTAATAGTAAAATGTACACTCTATTATTGAATTATTACTTAAGGGTGTTAAATAACTTATCTAAGGTAATATATATGTTAGTAGCATCAGCAGGAAATTAAGGCTTTTTTTCTAACTTTGTAATATCCAATAGTTACTAATATCCAGATATGTGTATTTAAATTAATACTAATAAAATTCAATAAAATTATGCATTCTGCTTCTCAGCCTCACTAGTCATATTTAAAGTGCTCAGTAATTATATGTGTGCAAAGTAATATCAGAAAGTAAAATATAAGCAGGCGAGAGATTCTTGAAGTCTCTCTGAAAGCTTAGTGGTGATGTTATTTCTGCATCTTGAATAGTAAATGATGGCAGGCCAGAGAGTGAAAGGTAAGGGAAAAAACATCTATTCTAAATAGAAGGAGCAATATGTGCGAAGGCATGGAGTAGTAGAAAGCAGAGACTGCTAAGGCCCTGCAATGTATATCATATGAGCAGGACATACCAGTAGGGTTGTATGTGTTACAAGGTGAAGTTGAAGGGTTACCAGAAACCAAATTATGAATGATTTTGTGACACAGATTGGAGATTTAGATTTTTTTCCCTGAAGGCTGCTTTTAAATGATATAAGTAGTAGAGTAAGATTTAACATATGACTTTGAGTGATTGCTCTTACAAGAGTATGGACAATGCATTGCCAACAAAAGCAGCACTGGAGGAGATGATCCGTTCAGTAGGTTGCTCATGATGTAATGTAGATAGGAGATACCATAGCTTAGGTAGAAACAGTAGAGATGGATGAAAGAAGAATTTCCAAAATGATGGAAAAAGGAATGAATCATTCAATGAATACAACAGAATGCACTTTTTAATATTTGTCATTAAAACTTATATGCATTTCGTTTCAAAAAGATCTTAAAGCATATGTTGATATACATTACATCTATATGGCAAAATATGTAACTGGTATGATTTATAACAGCTTGTCATGTGTCTATTGTATATCATTTTTTACTTTCTATTTTTCAAAGACAATTCTTTGTTATACTGGGAAAAATGATATCTATCAAATAAAGGTTGGCACCAAATTATTATATAAAATAGTACAAATTGAAAACATGATAAAAAGCAAGATACTTGGGAGATTATATATAATCATACTCAATAGTCAAGTCTCTAGAATTGAACTCACAAGAATTATAGCACAAGCTTTTCAAATTTACACCTGAAATTAAATTATTTGAACCATTCACTTCACAAATATTTATAGAGAGTTTTCTATGTGTACTCTTCACCCAGAAACTAGGAGGAATGCAGATATATATTTCCATTCTGAGTCCATGGTTCAGTAATATAAATGTAGAAAATCCACAGTGATTTTACTAAACAGGTGTTAGAGTTTAACTCAGAGAAATTAATATGAACACTTTCTAATTTTAAAATTGAATTTGAATCATTGTATCATTTAGTTTTTCCCAGCAAAAATATTGATGGAACCCCTGTGATGTGTACTATGCAACCAAGAGCTAGTAATAACAATGAAGATATATTTCTTAAAACTCAGTGAGTTGCAGGTTGAGATATGGCTTCTGGAAACTCAAGTGTTTGGTAAGGCATCTTTGGAGAGTGTTCTGTACTATGCTGGAGATTCAAATATGTCACCATGTCTTACAACTTTGCATTAGATTGATGTGTGTATGTAGAAACAAACTTAAAAAAGGTGGGGGGAGGAAATTATTTTCAATGTCATGGATTATAAGTGTCAGAGCTATGTTCACATTCAGGAGTAATCTAACATTTTCCTATACCATGGATTGTAAATATCCTAATTCCATTTCTTGTAATTAGACACACTTCTGTTGAAGCCATTGATTCACCTTCAACTATTCTAATTAAAAGAGAAATGTAAAACTGATAGACAGAAATGCAGAAGCAGGGACATTAGTACTCAAGAACTCTGATAAGAGTTTGGTAATCTTACCTCTGAAGGTTTGCTAGCAATATTCACTTTCTTTCTACCAGAGATATTAATTTTCTGACAAAAAATGAAAACTGCCATCTGACCAGCCAGATGGTCCTGCAGTGGCAGAATTCTCAGGTCCAATGTATATCAGTTACACCCCACAAAGTTTACTCAAGTAGATAAATAAAATATGGGTTATTAATTTACTAAATATGATACACATTTTAACAAAGCCTCACATTTTTATTCAAATGAAATTAGACATAAAATGCCCACTGGTATTTTCATAGGCAGTGTTTAAAATAGTAAGTATCTAAATAAAATGAAAGAAAAATAGAGTAACTTTTGCCCTATATTCTCATTTCTGAGACAGTATCACCTGAGCAGAAGCAGTTGGTCTAAAGGAATATCCTGAGTAGCATAACACACCAACAGGCTAAAATTACTTTCCACTATGTCACCTTCAAGCTGGTGCCTAGTTTCTGTCTTCTGCTTTCTTTTTATACCCATATCATGCTTGTTGCCTTGCATTGCATCAGTAGTAAAAAAAAATTAACTCTTTTATAAAGTCCCAAAAACAATTCCATGGGGGTCAATTTTTATTGAGGGGTTTTACTTTCCTTTAATTTTGTATTTTTAACTATTAAAAATTATGTTAAGTAGCCTAAACATTGATGAATGGCAATACTCTGTCCTAAAGAAATAAACTTGCTACATTTCTAGGTTTCAAAATCTTGGCATATGTTAAGATATATCTTAAAAGCCATATCCTTCATAAATTACTCTTTGATTTTGTCTTTTCAACATTAATATGTTTATGTTTCTTGCTTTCAAATTTATTACTTGTTAGTGAGTTCCAATGAACACTTGCCAATCACTAATCTATAACATTTTAAGGGAAAATATCTGATTTTATTCTTTTATGCCCAATTCCAAACATTCCAGACCATTTTATTGATAGTGTATCCTCAATAAATACACTGAACAGAGAGACTAAAAATAATGTTTCATTATTTTATATTAAAATAAATTTTAATTGTATATATACTTCAGAATGCTCCTTCAATTCATAATATCACAATTCATAGTTTATACTTCCTCCTCTAAAACAAATGTAAAAGAGGTGATTTCACTTAAAACAATAAGTTATCACTCATTTTGTAAATTATGTTTAGGTGGTTAATGAATAAAAATAATGATAATCCCTACATTTTCTCTATTAAAATATGACTATGTAAGCTATGAAATATATTTCCATGTGAACAGAATTTTGAACATGTTCTGAAACCCTATCAATTACCACTTGGTTTGCTTAACTTAATATTTTCGTTGAGCTTAAATATATCAACTGTCTTGAGATATTCATAGAATATGAATCCAAATCTTAATATAATTCTGTAATTACTTATGTATCCTGACATTTAGTATCTAGAGAAATATTCTTAATATCAATGAAAATTAAATATCAACTTAGAATCCACTTAAAACCAAAATATCTAGATGTAAAGAAGGGAAAAGTAAAATAAGTACTTTATCTAAGGGCTGCCAGCCATTCACATTAAAAAAATTGGCCAGTAAGATGGTGGAGTCTCTAACAAGTCATTATTTCATGACTCCCAGGGAATGTGATGGTGGCAGAAACTCTTAGAATATCATTTAAATCTTTGAAAAACTAGCAGAGAGGCAAAGAGAAGATACTGTGTGGGGCATCTATTCCTCAGGATAAAATCATTGGATTTTAACATGATTCCAGAGAATTGAGAAAACTGAGATTTAGATGATGAATATTACCATGTAACAACCTTTTGAAATCTTAGCCAAACCAACCTTCAGAGATTGACAAATTGCGCTGGCTAGGTTGTCAGAGCCTGTTGTCAGTGAGCACTCAGGTTCATCAATATTATGTGAAAATTGGATGGGGTGCAAGGCTCAGAAATCAAGTTAAGTAGTTGAAATTGGTAAACAATGTAAAGAGTAATGTAATGTGTCATTTTTATATAAAAGCAAATGCAAATTTAGTATGTAAAAAAGTAAAATCTGCATGCCTTTTTCTCACATAAACAATGTGGTTTAAAATCAATTTTGAGATGCTGGGGAAAGGAATCAAATTTCAGATTATACTTCCAGACTGCCGGAATGAAATATATTCACTTGCCTCTGCATCTATTTCACCATGAATGTTTGTAAGCCACTGCTATTAAATGTTAATATTAAGACAGCAAATTTTTTTCTCAAATATCGAGGTTGAATTTATGAAGTCAATATCAAGAACTGTGGAGACTCTAAAATTTTACTCTACTAGCTCTACAAGTTAGCCTGCTGTAGGTTCATGAATGCTGGTAGAAGACATAAGATTCCTGGGTCAGAGTCAAAGAACTTCATTGCTCATAACAGCAAGCAGCATGATCTTCATGTTCATGCCGGTTTCCTTTGTCCCTCACATCCCACAGGGCTGATGCAGAATGCCCCAGAAAGATACTGCCTATGAACCATCTTTTGTAATGGACTACAAGCAAAAAGCCTGATCTTTACACCAAAAGGCAACATTATCTTCCTTATACTAAATAGTAAATTAACCTGCTTTCAGCTTTGAAAGAAGGAAAAACATTTACCTTGTAAAGTATTTTGCTATATCATTGAAGATAGTCCTGAACAAAAGCCATCTGTGCCTCTGCTTACCAGGTATGCAAAAGGTAAGAGTTCCATGGAAAACTGCTTTCAATGACATACACCCTTTTTTTCTACAATGTTTTGTTTTGTGGTGAATTGTCCCATGAGTACATTGTTCTATCACACATTCTAATTAACCAACCTGACATAGTTTGGGACAAAGTCATTTCAAGTTTTTATATACAACATATAATTCAGGCTACTATTAGCAGGACTCCAAGAGTAAAATAAGGCCAACCTGCCATATTAACTTCAAATAACTCCCTAGCGTCCCACACCCAATCAGATGAAAAAAATTACAAGCTCTCCCTTAGCCCTCAAGGAGGAGGTGTAGACCAAAACTACCACCACAAACCAACTTGGCCAGTGAGTGAGGCTGACTGGAATGCCTTCCAGGGCAGAAGTGGTGTTTCTATAAACACCTGAAGATCTCTTATGACCAACTATGCTACACAAACCAGTATGTTTTGAGGAGAAAGACAATTTAATTAATGCCTGGTTTCCATATAAGAAGTACAATTCTGAGGGTACATGTAATGACTCTGGAAAGAATGTATTGATTACAGTCATAGCATATGAAACATTTGCTGGGAAGTAGAAGTTGATGGTGATTCCAGTATGGCCTCCTAGGCATCATTTGGGCTTTGTGGAGTCTGGTGTTTGTTGTCAGAAGAATTGTCTAAGGATAGGCACTCAGATCAGACCTATTTGTCCTCACTGATATTTGTGTGGCATCCAAGTGTCCTAACAAATGTGTGAGTGACGTATGAGGAACAGGAGTAGGGAAGCTATCTGGAACAGTAGAATGGTGTTTTGTGCCAGAGCTGCAGTAATGTCTTGCTGTTTTTGATAGTCTCTGCGTAATGCTATGAGAAATGTCTGCCAAATTATGATAAAGCTATTTTGCCAAAATAGCAGAATGCAGTTTTATATTTAAGGTACTTGCAAGATTTAAAAGATCCTAACTATGGTGTTTTCACAATGAAGACTTCAGGAATGGCTTTGAATAACAAACAATCATTAAAGATTTTCCATCCCTCATACTTCCCAGGGACCCGTATTTTTTTCTTATGTGAATGGATCACTATTCTCCCTCTACTGTTATAAAATCAGTGTGTCCCATTACAGTAACTATCAGTTCACATTTTTCTATTAACCAAACTTTCACCCATACTCTTTATCCAAAATGACTCACAGCAGTAGGATCAGAGAGTTTTTATAAAACATAAAGAGGCCCATTATGTATTCCAATTGGACCATGTGGACCAGTAGAATAGAACTTGGTGAGCAGGGTTCTTATCCAAGTGAACATTATCATGAAGATCCAATAAAAAAGTTTAGGTAACAGAACTAGAATTTATTTGAATGCCCTAAGCTTGTTCTGGCTATGTTGCCACCCATGGGTTATAATAGCCAGGCTGACTTAAAGTTGCCATTAAGGGAACTAGCATCAAGGCAGGAAAGTTCAGGTGGAATTCTGAATTCTCAGAGTAAGGTACTATGACACCTGATCCCTTTTCCTAATTATTATTCAAAAAAAGGGCTCAGAAAAGATGGCCCCTTTCTGTGAACAGTATTCAGTGACTAAACTGCCTTACTCGAGTGTAAAGCAAGAGGAAGCGAGTAATGATGGGTGAGAACTCATCTTGAATTAATGTTTGAGGAGGTGATTTTAACATTCAAAATTATGGGACACTGTGGACAGCAAAGAGTGAGGAATTTCTATCAAGTGTGTTGTCTTTTAGCCCATTTCTGAGTTGACTTTGTAATTTAAAAAATTTTTGTCAGGTTGACAATTAATTATATATCTGAAAATATTATATACATTAGTTTTAATATTCAGAATGGTGTGCCCAGAGTTAGTTGTTCTCACTGGAACACAAACTCTGTAATCTAAAAACTAGACAATATTTCCAGTTAGAATAAAAGCAAAAACAAAAACAATTTTCAGGGCATTTTAAGGTTGACACATACCATTTTAGCCACAGGTATGGCTAAACCTGTACCTCTGTGGCTAAAATGGTATGTGAGAAGAGATTATTGAAGATGAAGACACAAAGTGATTGAAAAGCAATTTTGTCCAATCCATGTACAGTATTAATATATCTGTGATAATAGACTGGCTATGGTCTAAGTGCCAAATCATCAGGGAATTTGAGAGAGTAACTTGTTTCTCTGAGTTGATGGTGACTAGAAAGAGTAGTTTATGTAGACAGATTGAATTTAAAATAGACTGAAAGCAGAGTATTTGCACAAAATTAAAGGAAGGCTAAATGCTTAAAGGCAGCATTGGGATGTGAAAGAGAAAATCAGAGAGTAAATTGAGTATGACATGTCAATGGAACAATAAGGTATAGCACATGGAAGGGATTTTATATCACCTTCTGCATTGTCTTCCTTAAGTCTAGTGAACAAATAATTAATTGATATGTATGTATATTTTCTGTTTTCTCGTATTTGATGGGCAAGATGTTACTGAATGATAATGACATCATGGTGTTTTATTTCCTCTGATAAAAATGTACAGGGCATCTTTTAGATGATGAAATGTATGTTGGAACAGCTGGTTCTAAGTATAAACAAAATACAGCATGGAATTTTTGCCTTTGAATATGGACAAATATCAAAAATTATAGTAATTAAGATGGAGTATGCCTAGTTTTTTGAAAAATAAAATGTCCTAATATGAAATTGGAGTTGAATAGTAAAAAAAACTTAAATTGTAGCTCATCTAAGAACATTAATATTTAAGTTTGTAACGTGTTGAATTTTTTAAGTTGCCTTTAAAGTGTTTAATTCAATAGAAAAAGCATGTGTGCACATCTACAATTTATATAGTTTTTAGTCTTCACTTTTTAACTTTAAAGAGATGTGAATTTAAAAAAGGAACTGTATTATTTATTTATTAAACCAACTACTAGAAACAATGGCAAAACAACTTATTATATTATATAAATTACATAAATTATAATATTACATATATTATTTAAAATATTGCTCAGATTAAAGCTTAGGCTCCAGCTTTACAGGTGGATTCTCATCAAGTCTACAGGATGTATAGGCTATAGTAACATGATAAAATAATCAAATGCCAATTAAGGTATATATTCTGTTTTTCCCATGGAAAGAAAAATACAGGAACACTATGTGGATTGCAAAAGAAGGAATTTCTAACTGCAAAACATGGTGTGACAAAATAATATTATTTCAACTTAAATCCATATACTAATATTAACAGGTAAAGCACATGGTTTTTATAGTGTTTATGTATATACTTTAATCCAGATTTTTAAATCGTGTTGGATGTTTATGGAAATATATTGATTTTGGATCATGATCATCAAAATTAATGCTTTGAAAATAATTCTGTAGTAGAATTAATAATATTTAGTTCCCAGGAAAAAAAGAAACACCATATGTGGGGGGGCTCTACCCACAGGGCCCTCCCGGCTGCCACGGATGAAAATAAAACTACCAAGACATGATCTGTTTGGGGAGGAGAGGTGGTCAATCTTTCAAAGGAGAAAGACCAAGAGCCCCTTCCTCAATGGCTTTTTATTAGGTTCATAACACACAAGGATACAGGTAAAGCTCATCAATCAATGTCAGGAAGCAAGGATCAAACAATAGATAACACTTCAAAGAAATCTGAGGGCTTAATATGAGTCAGTGTCTGTCAGGTAAGGGGGTTGTAAAAACTTTGGAAGACATACTCATTTCCTGCTCAGACCCTTATCATATGAATGAAAGCACTCTTAGCAAAACAAGCTTCACAGGCCTTTATGAATTCTTTCTTATGCCCAATTACCCCAGAACCCACTCTAGCCAGCAGAGGGCTGCACCACCCTCCCCGCCTAAGATTCAGGCTTAAGTAGATTAGAACCAGGAAGTGCTTCTCTCAGGTGGAAATGGGGACTCAGGCTATGTCAGAATAGCTGGGGAGCAAGGGTCCATCACCCCCTCTTTGCTGCGGCCCCCCAAGTCCTTCCTTGAGGGCCTCTCAAGTGGTTGTGCTTAGCTTGGGTTGACACCCCCCAGCTCCCACCAGGCGTCTTACCCATCATTGACTAACTGACCAGGCATTGGGGGCCAGAGATGGATGAAGCAGAAGCAGCGCTCCTGCCAGGGAGATAAGCTTTGTCTCCTTCGTGGCTCACAGTCCAAAGGTCGCTCACTCAGCCATGGGGGGCGGTTACAACTCCTGAAACCAGGCAGAACGGTTCCCAACAACCATAGATCCAAAACATGTCTATAGTGGCAGTGAACAACTAATTGAGTACATTTTAAAAATATTTTTAAAGCATAAAAGTTAAAATATAAACTATAAAATATAAGCTAAATTAATTTGAATTGGTATAACATTATATAAAGTAAAATGAGGCATGCAAAGAGATGTGAGAAAAGTAAATGGGAAAGAGCAAAAGGAGGGAAAGAGGAAGAAGAAAAATTAAATGAGCATTAGTTGGTAACTTAACCATCAAGAAGTTGGAAAGTACTTTGTGAAGATACAAAGAGCATTCTCTTTATATGCTAATCCTGCAAGTAGAGAGGGTTGGGAGAATACCATCACTTACTGAAATCAGTCCTCTCTTCCCCATAAATTAGTGACACCTTTATATATTCTGGATATAAACTGTTTATCTAATGTATGGTGTGCAAATATTTTCTTGTAGTCTGTAGGCAGCTGTTTCATTTTGTTGATTTTTCCCATTGTTTGCAGGCTTATTACTCTGATGTAATTGCACTTGCCTGTTTGTGCCCTTGTTTCCTGTGCTTTTAGTATTGTATCCACACATCTGATAAAGAGTTAATATTCAAAATATATAAGTAAATCCTAAAACTCAATTGCAACAAAACAAATAATCCATTTACAAAATGTGCAAAGGACCTTAATGGACATATCTTCAAATAAGACATATAGTCCAACAGGAGTATGAAACAGTGCTCAACATCATTGATTATCAAGAAAATACAAACTGAAATGACAATGAGTAGTCACATCATGCCTGTTAGGATGACTATTATTATTATAAAAAAGTAAAGGAAAAAGATAAACATCAGTGAGAATGAAAAATTGAAACTTTACTGCACTATTGATGGGAATATAAAATGGTGCATCCATTACAGAAAATGGTTTGGAGGTCTTTCAAAATATTGAAAATAGAATTACCAAATGATCCAGTATGTCCACATCTGGGTATATATGCAAAATAATTGAAATCAGTATCTCAAAGTAATAGCTACATTCCTATATTTATTGTAGTATTATTCACAATAGTTAAGATATGGAAAAAACTGAAATGTCCATTTACAAGTGAATAAATAAAGAATATATGGTATATGAGGTTTATCTAGAAAGTATCCATCTATGAAAAATAGAGACATTTATTGAAGAAGATATAAGATACAACAAACATTGTACATAGGAAAATGATTCCTCAGCCTTCTTCAAAGTAGGCACCTTAGGACCTCACACAGTTCTCCCTGAGTCTCTTCCACTGTTCAAAACACTCTGCAAAATACTTTGTTGAAATTGCCAACAGCGGCCCCATTGTATTTCCTGAATCTTACTGATGGCCTGAAATTTCTTTCTTTTCAAAGGTGATTTTTGTTTGGGGAAAATCCAGAAGTCACAGGGCACCAAATCTGGGCTGTATGGGGCTGGATCATCTGGGTGATTTGATGCTTCAGAAAAAACAACTCTGCATGAGACAGGATGTATGAGCACATTGCAGATGTAGCAGCCAATCACCATTTGCCCACATCTGTGGCCATTTTGGTCATATTACATTTCTCAACTGATGAAGAACATTGAGGAAGCACTCCTCATTAACCGTTTGGCCTGGAGGGGTGTAGTTCTGATGGACAACACCTTCCCAATAAAAAACAGAGTTACCATGGTCTTAATCTTGCTGCAACTTTGCCCAGCCATCTTTCAGTATGGAGAACCAGGCAACTTCCACTGGGCCATTGTATCCAGATCATACTTGTAGCCATAGACTATGATTCCATCTCTGGTCATGACCTTCATAAGGAAATCTGGTTCACTGGTAGCAGTTTGAATCAAGTCATTAGTAACTGTTGCACAATTTTCCTTCTATTTTGGTGACAGAATCTGTAGAATGAATTTAGCAACAATATGTTTCATGTCAAGATCCTGTGTCAAAATCTCAGACACAGTAGTTTTTGGAATCTTGAGATCAGCTTCTAGTTCTCACATGGTCAGTCACTGATCTTTGTTGATTGTAGCCTGTACACCTACAACATTCTCAGGTGTTCTGCTGTTGCAGGTCTTACAAAACATGGATCACTTTCAACAGATTCTTGATCATCTTTGAAATGCTTGTGCCACACTTTTTTTGTGCTGCACTCATTGCATCATCTCTGAAAACCTTCTGAATCATCCAAATAGTTTCTGCAGAGGAATGATCAAGCCTAATGCAAAATTTGATGCAGATATATTGCTCTACTTGCTCAGTCATTTTGAATGTGACAGCCACACAGTACACATGCTCACTCAAAGGCATCTACCATGCTCACTGAGTAGTACAGTAAAAGAAAAATACCATATGATTTCACCTATAAGTAGAACCTAATCAACAAAAGAAATAAACAAACAAAATATAACCAGAGACATTGAAATAAAGAACAAACTGACAGTAACTAGAGGGGAGAGGGGAGAGGGATAATGGAGGAAAATAAGGTAAGGGCCATCAAGGAACATGTATAAAGGATACATAGGTGGGAGGTGGGGATGGGTGGGGGCGGGGCGGCCTGGTGGGGGGAAAACGGGGACAACTGTACTTGAACAGTAATTTTTTAAAAAAGAATACAGAAAATAAATAAATTTTAAAATCACACAAATCAGAACATGGATGGACTTGAAAGACATTATGGTAAATGAAGGTAGTCAGTCAAAATGGACAAATATTGCATGATTACTCTCATATAAGGTGTCTAAATTAGTCAATCCTGTAGAAGCACACACAATGGATAACCAAGGATAAGAGAGAAGTGGGAATTTGTTGCTCATTGGGTATAAAGTTTGTTATGCAAGATGAATAATTTGCAATGAGCTCTCTACATCATAGTTTAATGTACAGTGATTGCACACTTAAAAATTTGTTAAGAGTATACATCTCATTAATTGTTCTTACCACAAAACCAAACAAATTTTAAAAAAAGAGCAGAAGGAAACTTTTTGGGGTGATGGATATATTACTATCTTGATTGCAATGGTGGTTTCATAGGTGTATGCATATCTGCAAACTCACTAAACTGCATACTTTAAATATGTCCATTTTCTGCATATCAAATATACCTTAATGAAACTTAAAATATAATCCACTGATATATTTGAGCATATTTCTGTAGCTATCTTTTCTTCATCAACCTCTATATCAATAGTTGTGCTAATAAATAAAGCTGTTAAAAATTAAGTAATCCAATTTATGTGTATTTCTTTCTATACCTCTCCTTTTTATCAACCTATATGTCTATCTCTGTCTTATTATCACATTAAGTACTGTTATGTAGGATACACATCAAAGTGCAGTAGTAAAATTCTCCACATTTATTCTTCCTGAAATAATTTTGACTATGCTTTGCATCTCCACATGAAATTGTTTCAATTTATTAGTTTATACATAGAGAGAGACCTAACACTCATATACACACTAGCTCTGGGAGTTCAATAGAGATTGATTAGAATCTAGAGTTCAATTTTTAAGATTTTATATAAAAATGTTATTTTCTGGTACATGAAAATCTCAATAATATTTTGTGGTTTCCCATATTTTGTGACTATTTTATTAGATTAATTCCTAGGATTTTATGATTTCTGATCAGAAAACATTGCAAAAAACATCTTATTCATTTAGTTTTTTGTATACACTTTTGGATTTTCTTCTTATGAATCCAAGTCATCTTTATTTTATTTTATTTCTTATTATTTTTTCCATTATCATTTAGTCCTCTTATATCCCATCCCCTCTGCAATCACCACAATGTTGCCCATGTCCATGAGTCCTTTTTCCTTTTTGTTTAGTCCCTCCACCCCCTTACCTTCCCCTGGCCTTAGCTGTCATCTTCCTCTTTATCTATGAGTCTGTCTCTTCTGTTTTGCTTGTTAGTTCAGTCTCTACATTACATTTCAC
>PVKM010038701.1:0-14014 GCA_004027735.1 Carollia perspicillata
CCCACGCTCGCGGGCCACCCACTCTCTCGGCCCCTGCATCTGCCTGCCTGTGGGCCCCTCGCTCACTGCACGGATCGACTGCTCCGAGCTTTCGCACTCGGCGTTAGCCTAACAATGAAAACAGATGAATGCTAGTTGGCGCTTTTAGTTCTTTTAGACAATACACACGATTTTCCTTTCTCTCAAAGAGAAGTGCCTGTTTTTCCCTGTGGTTTCTTGTCATGATTGCGCACTGATTCACGCTGTCTCGGGCGGGGTGCGGGGCGTAGGTGGGAGGAGGAAGGGGCAGCGGGGTCGCAGCAGTGGACTGAGCTGCTGCCAGCAGCCGGGCTCCCTGCACAAGGCCATTCATTGCAAAGTCCGAGAAACAACTCCACGCATGCCACACCCCCGTCTAGCAGAAAGCAGACACCGAACTCTCTGAACGCTCCTGCACAATCCACTGTGGACGGCCTGCTGCCATGCAAGGAAACCGCCTTCCGACTCCTTCCCTCCCCCAGGTGGAAACGGGCTCGGGAGATAAAACCCACAGCAGAGTCTAGAAGTGTGAATAACAAAACACTGCAGAGTGTGACGTGAGGTGACATCTTAAAGAACCCCCCACCACCCCCAGAGAGAGGGATATGAAGGGCACACATCCCCTTACTGCTGACACGGGCAACATGGGAGCCCAGGGAGCCACGGGGGCCTGCCGAGTACACCCAGGCATTGAACGGACAGCCCAGCCCAGCCCAGCCGGCAGTGCGGACCTGGCAGCCTCCGATGGCCCGGCCCCCACAGTGCTGCGGGGAGAGTGAAGAGAGGCCATAGCTCTGGGCTGCCCCCTGCCCCAGGAGCTCAGCGGAACAAGTCCATCGCTCCCCAGGTCCCTCTCTCCTCTCGGGTGTCCTTGTTCTGCGCACAACCTGGACAACTGTCCCTGGGGCCCCAGGAGCCACGGGGCACTCCCGGCCTCCATGGCCACTGGTTCCCATGGAGAGGAAGGGGCACTGAACTCTGTGTGAACAGCGTGTTCCAAACCGGCCAGTCGGATCAGTCCCTCCCCCAGACCGGGACCAGCACGCACAGAGGGAGGCTGCAGGGCCAGGAGACCTGGGCACAGGCAGGGAGGTCAGGACAGCAACCTCAGCACACGCACCCAGTAACGCCCACGTGTGTGCGGTCGTGTGTCGTGTTCTGTGTGCTGTGGGACCACCGTGGCTTTTCTGCACCAGAGAACCTGCAGAGAGGTTTTCGCTTCTCTTCTGTGTCCCTACCATGCGATCTCCCTCACAGCCTCTGCCTGCTCCTTGTAGAGGTAAAAAGACACTGACCTGTCTGTCCAGCCTGCTGTGGGAGGCAGTGCCCTCTAGTGGCAGCCTCTGGAGGTGGCGGCCCTGGGAATAAACCTCTCAGTCTGTCCTGGCCCACCTCCTGATGCTCTCCGAGGGGAGGGGCTCAGTGGCTCCTGGGGCTGCCAGGTGAGGGAGTCCTTGGGTCCATGGGTGTCCCTTGATTCTGTCTGTGGAGTGAGGCTCAAGGTTTCTCAGGAGTCCAGCTGGTTCTGTTCCCTGTGCCTTCCCCTGCACGCCCCCCGGAGCCAGAGAGGTCACTTCTCCCTGTGACCTCCTGTGGCAGACCTGCTTCCTGGGTCTGGCCATCCGGTCTCTCCTTCCCTTACTTCTTACCTGACTTCTACTCCATAAAGAAACAAGGGAAGTGCCTCCTTTCCCCATCTCTCTTTCAGTGCGAGGTGGCCCTGTGACTCCATTCTGGCCCACGAGGCAGGAGAGGGCATCTGTTTGGGGGCTCCTGAAGACTTTTTCTCCTTGGTAAAAGGAGGGCTCCCTTTGGCCACCCTGGTCACACCTGCAGCCTGCCTGTGGATGTTGTCTGGTATGAAGCTGTGATGTGGTGCTTCAGGCAGCCATTCTGTGATAATGAGGGAGAGCCAGAGAACTAGAACCTTGACATCCCTGGGCTACTGATTTGACCCATCACCACCCACCTCCAGACTTTGTGCAGAGTAAACCCAAGTGTCCGTATGGGTTAAAGCACTCCCCATGGGGTTTCCCTGACAACACACAACCAAGGTCTGTATCTTCTCTGCACTACAGAACAATCACCCTATGGCCAACCACCACAGGTGGGGCAAACTCTTGCCCGAGGTAGAAGTCCTTAGGATGAGCCTTCCGGGCTGGGCCCTTGATCTGTTAGAGGAATGTAGGCAGCCTTCCCCATACCATGCCCGGGTGGCCCCCCACGTCTCACTGAGCCATCTGACCGCCTCAGCCCTCAGCAGGAACCTCTGGCTTGGCGTCAGGAGGGAGTGGGCAGGGGGAGCTGCATGGGAGAGAATCTGAAAGCCTCACTTTAGGCTTCCAAAACCAAAGCCATGACAAATGACCCTGGGTCCTCACCTCTGCCCCCATTTCGTAATGGAGGAACAGGTGCCGACAGGTGGGGAATGACCCGCTGAGTGAGCAGCCCCACAGATCGGACGGGCTCAGCAGACTGGAGGCAGAGGGCCCCCAGGGTCAAGGTCCAGCAACAATGTCAAAGATACAGTCAAGAGAAAGCAGAGAGAGGGCTCTGGGATAAGGGGACAACACCCCACCTTGCTCCTTCCTGTGGCTCTGAAACCCAGATGAGGGCCCCAGTGGGGCTCACATGGCAGAGGGCTGTCACTGGAGGTCATCTCATAGCGAGCAGGGTGGCTGAAGGGACCCTTTCCAGGGAGCCATGGCACATCAACTGGGGGCTCCTAGACGCTAAGTCCTCCTGTGGCCAGGGACACACAGACGCCTTCCTCCTGGCGAATGTGTCCAACTGTGGTCCCAGAGGCCAGGTGACAAGGAGACTGATTTGGTGGGTCCCCTACCTTTCTTTGGTTTCCCTGGACTCTGGCCCAGCTAAGGCACTGAATGGGTATGGGGCTGGCGGCGCCAACCCCTTCCTGGGTCAGGTTACGCAAACAGAATCCGTGGCCCACAATCCTCGTCCACCCACTCTGGCGTCCACCTCCAGAATGTGTGATCGTGTGGCTCCACCATCTGGACACCAGGTCTGTCGGGGAGCAGAGAGACTGGGGACCCCTGCAGGGGGGTCCCTGCCTCAGCATGAGGGGCTGGGACGCACGTCCTTCTGGCCTGCTGTGGCCCAGCACCCTGCACAGGAGCAGAGGTGGGTGTGAAAGAAGATGACCCCGCCACACTGTCCTCCCAGAAACTCACCAACATCCAGGAGAATTCCGACGGTGCAATGCGACCGAGGGGAGGGGGCAGAAAACGTGGGGGCGGAGCTTGGAGTACGTGACCCCTGACCTGAAACGATGCTGAGGAAGCTCGCCCGCCTGCAGGGTCTGGAAAACCAAGATGCTCAGAAGGATGTTGGGACCGTGCCCCATGCCATCCTGCCTTGGGCCACCCACACATGTCCAGGGACCTACACCACTCTCTCAAGTTTTGGGGGGCAGTGGGAGCTGCCGAGTCCTGGGTGCAGTGACAGGTGGGGAGGCGTGCGTGGGTGCAGGAGCTGGGCCCGAGGGGACAGAGGGCACTGGGTGACATGCCACTTCCTCCCCGTGATCTGCGCCAGGCGAGGTGAGATAAGAGAGGAGGAGATTGGGAAGAAAACCCACAAAGGCTCCGGAGGGGTGGAATGTTTCCTCCTCACGCCCAGGAATATGCAGACAGACATCAGAACCTGCCCAGGACCAGCCTCGCCCCTGGCAGCCTGCCACCCCTGGGGCTCCACCCACCACACCCCAAAGCCCAGGGATGGTGATCATCTGGGGGCGTCTGGTACCCCAACCCCACCCATGCCCCTCTACAGCACTGTGCACGTGGGCGAGGAAGTCGGGGGAGCGGGGAGCGGAACGGGTGTCTTAAAGAAGCCATGGCCAACTTCCCTGGGTCCCTGCAAAGCCCTCTCAGCATTCGGAAGTGTGGTGGGGAAAAGGCGAGTGTGGCGATAACACGTCTCAGTAACTCACAGCCCTGCTGATAAGGCGCAGGAGCAGTTCACAGTCTGGAGAATGCATGCACACGTGTGCACACTCACACACGTGCACACGCAGCCCCTGAAGAACCAAGCCCCTCTCCATCCCCCAGCCTTGGAAAACAGGGGGACACCTGTGGGAAAGGTCGTTTGGGGACCAGTGCTGTTTTGCACCTAAAACCACTGGACTTCGTGGAGGGTGGGGCATGAGAACCACCTTTACAACTTTCAAACGAGAATACATGGCTTGGGAGTGAAAAGTTTTATATGTTTTCCAGTTTTGTTTTTGGAAACAGGCTTTTTACTTCGGCACAAGGTAGTGGAGTGATGTGTGAGTTTAAAGTTTTCTTGGTTTTGGCAGACACGAAGCTGAAACGCTAATCCGCCCCGTTCAGTGCTGGGTGCCGGCACAGCTGCCCCCAGCATCCCTCATGCTGCCCTTTGCCCACCGGCCTGGAAGCTGCCAAACTGGGGGACTTTCTCGGGCTCCCTGCGTCCTTGAAGAGCTTCAGACAAAAGTTCGGGCAGTCCCTCATGGGGAGAGACTCCGTTCATGGGGCAAAGTTGGGGGTTTTCTGGTAAATAAATGGTGTGGGGAGAATCGCAGCGGCTTTAGGCCTGGAAGGGGCTGGGAGGGCGTGATGGAGGCGCTGGGAGGGAACACAGCCAGCCACTCAGCCTGGGGGGCAGGGAGCAGAACCGGCAGACGTGCAGACAGGGGCCCAGGGAAGGTGGGAGCGCATCCTGGCCCCGGAAGCTGGCGGTGCTACTGCCCCCGGTTCTACTGACACCCCACACCCACTTTTTTTTCAGCTTGAGCTGGCGGATTAGTCAGCTAGGGCAGCCATCAGCCACACTGTGTGGCTGAGACAATGAAAGGCATCCCCTTGCAGATCTGGGGGCTGGAAGCCCAAGACCACGGGGTCGGCAGGGTCAGCAGGGCCGGCTGCTCGTGAGGTCTCTCCCTGGTTGGCGGATGGCCGTCTGCTCCCTGTGTCTTCACATGGTCTCCCTCTGCGTACGTCTGTCCTAATCTCTCATAAGGACACCAGTCCTGTTGGACTGAGACCCACCCTAAAGGCCTCATTTGAACTTAATCACCTTTCTAAAGACCTTATCTCTACTGAAGGTCACATTATGAAATAGTGACGGCCTCAGACTATGCATTTGAGGGAGACACAATTTAGCCCCAAGTAGCCTGCGCCTGTTACTGTCAGCCAGCGAGGGCGCGTCCACGCCAGTCACCAGCGCACAGGTGCTGGATAGTTCGCTGTTATCTGAGGCCAGTCAATCCTGCTACCATGGCAAGAGGACAAATGGGATACTTGAACTTGAGAATGTGTCAGGTACAGATGGCGGGAAACCAGCTGCTGAGAGGTTGGAGACAGTGACCTGCAGGGCACGGTACCTCATCAAAAGGATGAAGTAAGCAGAAGCGTTATTACAGATGGGAGAGGGTGGAGAGGTCCCCCTTCAGACGTAAACAGTGCACGTCTAGGCCAATGGCTCTGTTGTCTGTCATCTCTAGACTAGGCGTTCATCAGTGACCCCCGTCATGGCCCCATTCGGGCCCCTGGTGTCAGCCCAGAAACGCAGGCCAGCAGCAGACTGACTACCTCTGGGGGTCACTGTGGGCTACAGCTGGTCCAGCAGTGCCAACTCCGAGTCTCCCCAACAAAACCTGAGCGTGGAGGACTTCCGGCCAAGATGGCGGTGTGGACAGACACACTGCGCCTCCTCACACAACCAAAAGAAGGACAACAACAATTTAAAAACAAAAAATAACTGGAATTGACAGAAGAATTGAACTGTATGGAAGTCCAACAACCAAGGAGTTAAAGAAGAAACACTCACCCAGACCAGTAGGAGGGCAGAGTCCAGCAGCCGGGGCGGAGAGGACTTGCAGTAAAAAAAAAGCAGTGGATGACAGACCCCGGGCGCACAAGGCGGCTGGTGGGCCGGGTGGTCTCACATTCGCGCTCAGATATATCAGGAGAAACTGGGGAGTGAGACAGACCGCACAACCCAGGGCTCCCGCTCGGGGAAATAAAGCCTCAAAACACTGATTGAAAACACCTGTGGGGGTTGAGGTGCCAGGAGAGACTCCCAGCCTCACAGGAGAGTTCGTTGGAGAGACCCACAGGGTTCTAGAATGTACACAAGCCCACCCACCTGGGAACCAGCACCAGAAGGGCCCAGTTTGCTTGTGGGAAGCGGGGGAAGGGACTGAAATCCGGTAGAGAGGGGAGCAAGCGCCATTGTTCCCTCTCTGACCCCTTCCCCACATGCAGTGTCAGAACCCAGCGAGTGACTGGGTTGACCCACCCCGGTGAACACCTAAGGCTCCGCCCCTCACTATGCAACAGGTGCACAGAGACAAAAAAAATGGCCCAAATGAAAGAACAGATCAAAGCTCCAGAAAAAATACAACTAAGTGACAAGAGATAGCCAGCCTATCAGATGCACAGTTCAAAATACTGGTAATCAGGATGCTCACAGAATCGGTTGAATTTGCTCACAAAATACATGAAAAAATGAAGGCTACACTAAGTGAAATAAAGGAAAACGTACATGGAACTAACAGTGATGGGAAGGAAACTGGGACTCAAATCAATGGAGTGGACCAGAAGGAAGAAAGAAACATCCAATCAGAAAAGAATGAAGAAACAAGAATTCAAAAAAATGAGGAGAGGCTTAGGAACCTCCAGGACATCTTTAAATGTTCCAACGTCTGCATTATAGGGCTACCAGAAGGGGAAGAGGAAGAGCAACAGGTGGAAAACTTATTTGAACGAATAATAAAGGAGAACTTCCCCAATCTGGCAAAGGAAACAGACTTCCAGGAAGTCCAGGAAGCTCAGAGAGTTCCAAAGAAGTTGGATCCAAGGAGGAACACACCAAGGCACATCATAGTTACATTAGCCAAGATTAAAATGAAGGAGAGAATTCTAGAAGCAGCAAGAAAAAAGGAGACAGTTACCTACAAAGGAGTGCCCATAAGACTGTCAAGCTGATTTCTTAAAAGAGACCTTGCAGGTAAGAAGGGGCTGGAGAAAAGAATTCCAAGTCATGAAAGGCAAGGACCTACATCCAAGATGACTCTATCCAGAAAAGCTTTCATTTAGAATGGAAGGGTGGATAGAGTGCTTCTCAGATAAGATCAAGTTAAAGGAGTTCATCGTCACCAAGCCCTTATTATATGAAATGTTAAAGGGACTTATCTAAGAAAAAGAGATAAAAAGTATGAACAGTAAAATGACAGCAAATTCACAGTTATTAACAACCACGCCTAAAACAAAAACAAAAACAGCCTAAGCAAACAACTAGAACAGGAACAGAACCACAGAAATGGAGATCACATGGAGGGTTATCAGCAGGGCAGTGGGAGGGAGAGAGGGGGAAAAGGTACAGAGAATAAGTAGCATAGATGGTAGGTAGAAAAAAGACAGGGGGAGGGCAAGAATAGTATGGGAAATGTAGAAGCCAAAGAACTTATATGTATGACCCATGGACATGAACTAAAGGGGGGAGTGTGGGTGGGAGGTGGTGTGCAGGGTGGAGGGGAGTGAAGGGGGAAATGGGAGAACTGTAATAGCAAAATCAATAAGATATATTTTGAAAAAACCCTGAGTGTGTAGGGGCTCCAGGCACCATTCAGGTTCTGGCACCTTGCTCAAACCCCAATTTTGGTCCTTGTTGGCGAGTATTGCTGGGAAGGCCAAGAGTTAGACGGGACAGGATACCCGGTGACCCAGGATCCAGGCACGTGCGTGGCCACTTCACCCACCCGCGCCCATAGGGAGTGTTGACCTGCCCTGTGCTTTCCGCCCTGGGCTGTCGACTGATTCAATAAACTCTGGCTTGAATACCCTAGTCTGATCCTTGAACTTGTTTGTTCTGCGGCTGGTTGTGCACTTGGCGGTCACCATTGCTGCCAGATAATGTCCCACACAATAGCGTTCTGTTCAGACAGTGCTGAACCGAAGACCAGGGCAGGAACCAATGCTCCAAGCCAAGTTGCGGGTCAAGATCATGTTTGCAGGGTCATAAGGAAGGATACTGTTAGCTTAAGAAAACTCCCTCGCCTTTCTTTGGGAGAGTGGGAGGGGCGGGTTGTGGAAATATCGAATAATTATGAGTCTGGTAGGAAACATCAGTGGCTATTAGGGAACAATTAGATATTTGATCTAAATGTCAGTAGCTCTTGGGACATAGCCATCCATTTAAAGGTCCGAGCAGACAGAAGATTATAGTTAATAATAAGAAGAGGAGTAGCACTACGGTATTTTAAAGGTATTTCTTTCGTTTTATTTTTAAAAATTAAAAAAAAATTAATTGAATGTACTGAGGTGACATTGGTTAATACATTTGTATAGGTTTTAGGTGACGATTCTATAACATAACGTATCACCTAGACATTGTATTGTGTTCTCAGTCGCTCTCAGTTGTTAATTGCCCCGAGTTGGTCATTTTGGGGGCAGCAAACAGTAAGTTAGGCAGAACCACACACACTTAGGAACGTCAGAGGTATAACGAGGCTGAACGGACCGGATAAGCAGGGGACACCTATGCTAAAGGCGAACATGGCAGGGATGTTTTTTGTATTTAATCTGTTCCACCTCATCATTGTCAAGGTCTCAGAAGGGCTCAGCGTCTACCCCACTTGCAAGCTAACGGTTTCCCGGACGCCGGCGGAAGACAGGCGCAGCCGGGCTCAGAGACGAAGGACTCGAATCCTCAGTGTATCGAGCAGCACCGATCATCGTGCCTGCGCCCCCAAGTCCTCCGGGGGCGACACAGGTGGCCCGACGAGTGCCGGCAGGCGCAGCGGGTTGTCTTGCGGGGAGAGGAATCCCGACCTCCTCCAGGACGCGGGTCTTTCAAGGGGCAGTAAGCTTGCCTGCCCGCGGCTCCGGGTGCAGTCGCCACACCTGCCTTCTCAGCGTGTTTGCGCCACCGACCTCCTTAATAAGGGAGCCTGGAGTGGAGGACCGTTCCGCTGGCCTCCGCCTCGTCTCATTGGTGGTGGGGGCGGGTATATCTGCCCAGGGTTATGGGGGTGGCCGACACGGGGCCGCTGAGATCGCCCCAGTGTAGGAGTCACATGCACTCACTAGGAGAGGAGGACACCCCATGCCATGCAGGGCCACCTGGGGTGCACTCAGGAACAGAGTGAACAACCTGGGGTCTACGGGAGGGGGCTTTGCTGGTCGGAAAGTGAGGTCCCCCACTCAGGGGCCAGCAGGAAATCGGAAAGGAGGGCTGTTCGGCTGGGGGCCTCATCTGTGGGGGCAGGTGGGGAGGCCGGCAGGCCCTCTCCGCTCCCCGTTGTCAAGGCGCACTTGACACTGAACCTTGATTTTAGGTCCCCTACGGTAAGGACAGCTCCTGAGGCATGCGCAGATGTCAGAGGCGCATGCAGAATCGTCTGCCAACAGTTTTTAAACATTTTCAAGTTTATCTTTAGAGAGTTTTAAGATGATAATGCAGGGGTAGGCAGACTTGTTGTTTCTCCAAGGACCAGATGGTAGATATTTTAGGGTTTGGGGGCCACACAGTCTCTGCCGCAGCTGACTGACTGCCATCACAGTGCGGAGGTAGCCATAAACAAGCGGGTAAATGAATCGGCATGGCTGAGTGTTAATAAAGTTTTATTTAAATAAACAGGCAACACATCCATGGGCCATAGTTTGCCAGCTCCTAGCACTTTGCTGTGACATGCGGTAACCTAAATAGTTTAAATATTTTGAAGTTTTCAGATCCACCAGATTTTGGCTTTTCTCAGCACGGTGTCAAGTAACACGAACCAAAACAGACCCGCAGATACCAAGGAGACATCTTATAATAATGCGAGTCTTGAATACAGTCTCTCAAACAAGTACAAGGAGGCATCACTTTGCATAACGCATCAGAAAATGTGCTCATGTTATATTCATCCAATCATATCCCCAAATATAGCGCATCAGGAAATCTCAAGTTTCATTCCCTCCCAAACTGCGTATGAAAGTTCTCATCAGCGGGGAATTCGTTCTCCGCTGATTAGTCTCACTAGCTCACCTGTTTATGTCTTCTCCTAACTTTGGCCACGTTCCTTATCAAGTAGATAAATTTGGTCTGGCTCCCAGAGGCTCTGCTATTTACCCACTCCATGGGTCAGCACAGCCAGACTCCGGAATCCTGGAAAGCTGGGGAGGAAATGGGACCGTTTGTTGTTCACCCCCCACCCCCCTTCCACCCTCGGGGGCACTAGGCCTGCAAATGTCTGTAATAAAAATATTCTCCCCTGATGCTAGCTAGTGTAGAAATGAGATCTCATCCTGCTCGGGTCTTAGGAGGCACAAGAGACTTTGGAGCACACTGAATAAGCCCCCACCCACCTCCCCTTACACACGAGGGCACTGCAACCCAGAGACGTGAGGAGGTTGCCGTAGTTATGTTCCTATATCTACGTCTACATGTTACTTTATGAGTTCAACAGTGATCGGGGTAGTGGGCCACTCGCGGTGGGAGGTTCCCATTTCTCAGCTCCCGGGGTGTGGGTTATCCACTTCTCCGCTCTGCCCCCCCCTGCTGCTGCCCGCCCCCACTCACTGGGGAAGTCCGTGATGTGCAGACGCTGGGTCCGGTTCTGGGATACGGAATGGGCGAGGCACAGGCCCAGCTCCGGTCTCACCCTGCACTCACTCTGCGGAGTCCATCAGACGGGGCAATAACGTCAGCCCTTGGCGTTGCTCTAAGGAGTAAAGGCAACCTAGTGGGTGAAACTCGTAGTCGGTCACCTGGCACAAAGGGAGCCTGCAGGAAGCACTGGCTGGTGCCTTCGGTACAATTAATAAAGAAACCAGAAAATCTCCCTAAAATGTGGGTGTGGCTGATGCTCTGAGCCAGGAGAACAGAGGATGCTTGTGTGAGAGGCAAAGGGCACCTGTCGCCTCTCTGAGGGAAGTGAGGGAAGTCTTCCTGGAAGAAGTGACTCCTGATGGAGAGCCACCGCGCAGAAAGGAGTTAGCAAGACCGAGAGTGGAGTCAGAGCCCTGGGAGAGGAGAGGGCACACCAGCAGAGGCTCCAAGGCCGGGGAGGGTGCAGGGGAGTGGGATGTGCCTGCTCCGTGAGGGGCACCCGGCCGCAGAGGAGGCTGGAGGGGTACGGGGGCCCAGCTCACAAAGTGTCTTGCTTTTCATTCTCGGGACACTCAGAGCCGGTTTCCACCTCACAGGCTGTGAGAGGCAAGGGAGTGGCAGGAGAGGGACATGTCGAGATTTTCACTTTATAAAGATAATTAAGGCAATTGACTTCTGTCTGGAGAGGGACAGAATTATTTGTGGCTGAGAGACGAGTTAAGAGACAGTAGCCAACAAAGTGGGAAGTCACAAGGACTAGTCTGGGTGTAAATGCAGATGCTGATAGAGGCCACACAGGTGCCGTAACTGGATACACCCAGCTTGGCGGGGGACGCGGCCACTGGAGAGCTCGCCCCTGCACGGAAGGACCACCGCAGCTCCAGCCTCAGGGGCTGCCTTCCAGCCTCCTTGGAGAACAGGTCTGTGAGCGACAGCCTCGCTCGGCTTCGGTTTGTCTAAAAAAAGTTGCCGAAATCTCTGTGCCTTCTGCTCAGTGCTGCTGTGAACCCAGAGCTTCTCTGAAGAGCAAAATCTATTTTTTAAAAAAAGTATTTCGCCTTTATTTTTGGAGGATATTTTCACTGAGTCTGGAATTCTGACTTGGCAAGCCTTTTCTTTTCTGTTAGCACTTGAGAATTGCCATTCTGTTGCCTTCTGGTTGTCACTGTTTCAGAGGAGGAATCCCTTGTAATTCTCATCATGCTCCTCTGTGTGCAGTATGTGTTTTCTCCAGTTGTTGTGAAACTATTTTTAATGACGTCTATTCAACGATTTGACCACGCTGTGCCTCGATGTGGTTTTCTTTACCTTGTTTGGAGTCCCTGGGTGTCTATAATGGACGAGTGTATGTTTTTCATCGTTTACAAAGTCCCCTTGTCATTATTTCTTCTGTACTTTTTCTCTCCTCTCCTAATGCTACGGCAATGCCGTGTGTGCTAGACTGGCCGGCAGTCTCTCCCAGGCCCTTGAGGCTAGGTTCCCTCTGTATTGGTGCCTTGCCCCCGCCCGCTCCAGTCTGGAGGGCATGACTGCACCGGCCTCACGTAGACCAGCCCCTTCTTCCACAGCACCTAGTCGAAAGCCCATACAGTGGGTTTTTCCTTTTAGATTTCTTTTTCATGTCTAGAATTGCCATGCGGCTCAATGGTAGCTTCCATGTTTTAACTCAGATTTTAACATTTGTTTTCTCATCATAGTTTTATGTCGCCCTTGAAATATTTGAACGCGTCAGTGCAAAATCTGGGCGTGTTTCTACTCACCGACTTTTCTAACGGGTCACGCGTCTTCGCACGTCGAGCGAGTTTCGGTTTGTGTTAAACATGGTTGTGTGTCTAGATTTCACTGTCTTCCTTAACAAACGCTAAGTTTCGTTCTGTCAGGCAGTGGATTTACTTGCAGATTAAATTTATTTTTAAGACTCTAAAGATTTGCGAGAAAGGAGACAGGAGGAAGCTCGGCAGCTAACAGAGGCGTGGAAAGGGGGATGGTTCACAGCCCGCATCTGCAAGGAGCACGGTTTTTGAGTGAGGACAGAGACATCAGGTCTCAAGGTCAATGTCCAGCCACCTTCCTGAGCCCATGTGACGGCAGCATGGACAGACGGCGCAGGTGCAGATCCCCTACGTGCATAGCTCCGCCCCCACGTAGGGCGCCGCTCACGCTGCAGACGCCACACCTGCTGTAATGATTCCCTCGCAGGTGGAATAACCTGTCTTGAGGAAATGTGTCTTTTTCTAACTCGCCCCCAAAGCATTGTATGGGTGGTTGGTGCCCCGAGGGGGGTGTTGAGCATCTCTGCGTGAGACAGATGCAAGGGAGCGTCTCAGGGGAGACACAGACTTCTGTTGGGGCTCGAGGAGGGTGAGAGCCTCGGGGGCTGAGGCGGATGAGCTGTGGCTTGGGCACGGATCAGGGGTTTCGGCTAGACGTCTGGAAGGGCCAGGCTGGGGAGGGTGGGCAGTCGGGTCCAGGGAGAGGAAGCAGAGAGAACAAAGGGGATGAGAAGCCAGGAGAGGAGAGATGGCCCAGGAACTTAGGTCTTGGTGGTGACAAAGGGCGACAGGGACATGGGGCAGGAAAGGCTGCCTTGGCTGATTGGCGAGTCCTAGTAAGTCCTCTGGTGGTGAGGAACTCCACGGCCGCTCCCGGCCTTCCCACCGCGCCTCCCCCCTGTTCTGGTGGGGTGTCTCCCCTCCGGCTTCTCTCCTCCCTCCTTCTGTCCTGTCCTCGGACTCTTACCCGGAGCACCTTACCCCGGGCACGGCCAGTTTGCAGGCAGCATCTTTTAGGACATGCAAAGAGTTCCCATGGGAGAGAAAATGAGCTGATTGTTACACTCATTGAGATTCTCCTTTCACCTGGTCAGATGCACCTCCATGGAGAGCAGCCGCCTCCCCGACGTGGAGAGAGGAGGTGCTGGCCAGGGGCCAGGAGAGCCCCTACCTGTGCAGCCCTGGAGGAAGGTCTCCTGTCCTCCTCGGAGACCCTCCTGTTCCGGAAGCAAGGCTCTTCCTCTGCCGACAGCCGGCCTGGCCCTCTTCCCTGGTAGCCTTGGGCCCAGTTCTTTTTTTAAAAAACCCTGCTGTAGTCCCCTACTTTATCTGTTGAAATACATGGCTTATCCCTTCCTGGGTGTGACGCTGTGAGCACCCAGCTCCAGACGTGCTTGTGGCCAGCGCTCCGGGTCGGAATCTTGGAATGACCCAGCCCTCAGCCTGGGCAGGGGCAGCCGAGTCGGTGCCCAGGGAGCACGGCTCCGGGCCCGGAAGCCTGCCTGGGTGGCCCTCTGTCTGCCGGCCCAGCTGTCTCAGCCCCTTTGCTAACAAAGGACCCAAAGTGTCAGGGGTGAGAGAGAAAGGTTATTTCCGCTTGCTGAGCAAACAGAGAGGGGATGATAAAACACTGGCTGGCAGTG
>PVKM010038702.1:0-14022 GCA_004027735.1 Carollia perspicillata
AGAAGAGCAAAGGACTGGGCTTACTAATACCTTTCACTAAAGAAGTTATGTGTCTGGGGCAGGCATGACTACCCACCATGACCTGCCCAGTTAAGAATTTATGATTCATTACAACACCCCTTTTTTGTTCACATTTAGACGAAGGGTGTATGTGGGAACATAATCTGATACTGGTTTAAAATGTACCAGCTATACACACGCCTTTGAGAATCCAGTTATGTACCTCCAGATGGATGCTAGTTAATGTTCCAAAACTTCTCTTTCTAGACCTTGAAGGAAAGAGACTTGACAGATTAGAATATATGAACCCTTCCCTAGAAGGAATGTATCAACACAATCATGATCAACAACTTGAAATATATATTGAGCAATTCCTGCAGTAGACATTAGAGACACGAAGATGTTTTTGTAAAGATTCTATTTATTTATTTCTAGTGAGAAGGAAAAGGAGAGAGAAAGAGAGAGAAATCAATGTGCGGCTGCCTCTCACGCCCCCAGCTGGGGACCTGTTGCACAACCCAGGCATGTGCCCTGACTGGGAATCAAACTGGTGACCCTTTGTTTTGCAGGCTGGCATTCAACCCACTGAGTCACATCAGCCAGGGTGAGGCACAAAGATATTGAAGAAGAAGCCATTGCTTTGAGAAAGAACAATGTAGTTGAGGAGACAAATGAGAGTGTATTTTGCAATAAGATATCTCGTAGAATATAGATGGTCTGTTATTAATAGGTTCGAATTCCAATATCTATTCAAAGTAATATTCACCAAGTTTCTCCCTCACATTCATTCAATTCATAGTTTACATAGTGTAAAGTTAAAAGATAAACTGAGCTCTGGCCAATGTGGCTCAGTTGGTTGGAACTTCATCCTGTGACCTGAAAGGGGTTCAATTCCTGGTCAGGGCACATGCCTAGGTTGCAGTTTTGGTCTCCGGTGGGACATGTGTACAAGAGACAACCAATCACTGTTTCTCTCTTGCATCAATGTTTCTCTCCCCATCTCTCTCCCTCCCTTACTTTCTCTCTCTAAAAAAAGGAAAAAATGTCCTTAGGTGAAGATAAAAAAATAAAATAAATAGTACCTAGCTTTAAAAAAAGATTAAACTTTATTAAAAATTTTAAGATCAGAAGAACCTACGCACCCCTATGTTCATAGCAGTGTTATTTACAATATCCAAGGGCTGGAAACAGCCTAAATGCCCATCAGTAAATAAGTGGATCAAAAACTGTGGTACATTTACACAATGGAATAGTACACAGTAGAAAGAAAGAAGGAGCTCCTACCCTTCAGGACAGCATGGATGGAACTGGAGAGTATTATGCTAAGTGAAATAACCCAGATGGCTAAAGACAAAAGCCATATGATCTCACCTATAAGAGGAACTTAATGAACAAAACAAACAAGTGAGCAAAATAGAACCAGAAGCATGGAAACGAGGAACAGACTGACAGTGACCAGAGAAGAGGCAGGTAAGGGATGAAAGAAGGGAAAGGTCTAGTCAAGGAACATCTATAAAGGACCCATAGACATGACATAGACATAGACAGTGTGGGGATTGATGGGGTGGGGGCAGGGCAGGGGAGAGCCACCGGGGGGAAAATTGGGACAACTGTTATAGAACAACAATAAAATAAAGTAAATGCATTTGTAATGTATCTGTATACTGGATAGCAAACTAAAACATCTTACTGTGCAAAAAAAAACTGCTTTACGTTATAATAAAAATAAAAATAATTAGCTGAAAAAAAACTTTGTTTATTTGAGTAAAAACGGATTCCAAAGGAGTGGTGCCAAACCGGAAGTAGTTAGGAGCACTCCACTGACAGGAGCAGGGGAGACTTCTACAGAGAAAAGGCAGAAGCAAAGCAAGGAAATTATTGATTGGCCACAGTTTAAAGCCTATTTGGCTGTTTGTGATTAGTTGTGCTTGGGTTTTGATTTTAAAATATTGAAGCATTTACAAGCTTAGATTTTTGTTTACTTACTTAGGCTGTCAAGGCATTAGAACCACCTCAGTGTAGTGGTCTCCTTGCTTAATTAATTTAACGGTCGAAACCAGAGTTTTGTGCTCTTAGGGGAGAGTTCTAATCTGGTAGACTGGAGAAGGAAAATGTCAGCTTTAGATTTCATTACATGAAAGGTCACTCACCAATTTCATCTTCATTGGCTTTTTTAAAATTTTATTTTTATTGTATTTTTTTCCATTACCATTTATCCCCCTTATACCCTCTTCCACCTCCACCCACACCCTGTTCCCTCTGGAATCGCCACACTGTTGTCCATGTCCATGAGTCCTTTTTTTTTTTAATACTCAATCTCATTGACTGTTTATACAAGATCTAGGAGTAATATTATCCTCTTTGCTTTAATCCTCTTTGCTTATACTATATACATTGGTACTTTCTTGGCTTAGTATCTTTGAAGGTCTTCTATTCATATTGATATTTCCAGTCCTAGAGCTCCAATTCCAGTCCTGGTTGAAGGACTTGATATCTTATGTATTAACCCACCAGGGTTCCAGAGTGTGTCATCGGTGGATAAGATAGGATGGATTTGTTACTGGTCTTGGTAAGAGCCTTAGGGGTCAGAACATCTGGCGGTCAAAGAATTTTGGGAGTGTTGGGGAGGGCCTGATGAGAAAATGGAATTGTAGAGGGCTTCAAAGAGAAGGTAAAAATAAGAACATTAAAAGGGGAGTAAAAAAGCAATCCAGTTAGGAGACAGTGCTTAGTAACAAAAGCAATTTGTTAAAGTTAATTTGTATTCAGAAACCCACAAAATGGAGGCTGACCCAGTGGCATGGTGCCCATCATAAATATAAACCTAAATCAGCCTGCTGTTTGGGAAAACACCTGCCAATCACAGTCCTCCATCTCAGCTTTAGCTCTAGACCATGCCCTAAGAAATAGAACCCTCTATCCTGTTAAGGAAACCCCAGCCTCCTGTTCAATCATGCCCTGTTTTCATGTTGCCTTTTTTTTTAATTTTGGGAATTTTTATTTATTCAGTTTTATACAGGGGCGAGGGAGAAAGAGATGGAGAGAACCATCAATGTGTGGTTGCCTCTTGAGCACCCCCACACTGGGGACCTGGCCCACAACCCAGGCATGTGCCTTGACTAGGAATCGAAATGGTAGTAACCCTTTGGGTCACAGGTTGGCCCTCAATCCACTGAGCCATACCAGCCAGGGCTCATGTTGCCTTTTCTAAAGCTCGCTCTTGCCCCAAATCTGTCAGCAAGAATGTCCCACTGCTTGTAAGGTTCCACACTCTCTCAATCCATGGATCGTTTTCTCTTGAATAAAGGACATCAAGTTCATTTTCTAATTGTTTTAGTCTTGTCATTTGACAAGTTACATACCATAAAGTACCTGATGAGTTTAAAGAATGATGGGTACTGAGAGAGTTTAAGTAGTAAATTTCATTTAGTCTTCCAGAGTCTAAGGGCTGCCCTATGAGAAAACATGCAAAAAAGAAGGAGACTGTTCTGGATCTAAACCGCACACTGGGAGCAACCTCAGTGGTTTCTCTCTCCCCAAATTAATAAGTGTAGATGTATTGAATAGCTAATGAAATAACTCTTTCACAGGTTTGGAGAGAAATCTTAGGTGTGCAGGATTCCTAGACTACAGTGGATACCGAATCAATATTAGCTCTCTTGTCATTCCCATCATCATAATCCATCTTAGAAATAACTATTTAAAAAAATGGCACTTGGTAAGCAATAAGTGTTATAAATCTCACAGTGTTGCACAAAGAACATTATCATCAAGAATTTTAATAGTAAACCCTAGCTGGTGTGGCTCAGTGGATTGAGTGCTGGCCTGAGAACCAAAGGGTCACGGGTTAGATTTCTAGTCAGGGCATGTACCTGGGTTGAGGGCTGAGTCCCCAGCTGGGGCCTGAGAGGCAACCACACATTGATTTTTCTTTCCCTCTCTTTCTCCCTTCCTTCCCCTCTCTCTAAAAATAATAAATCTTTAAAAAAGTATTTAATAGTAAATATAAGCATAAATAATAAATGTTGCATTTCTCTATTGCCTTCTCATACTTTGCTCAAGGAAATAACCCCTTAAAACTGGTAAAAGTGTTCATACTTCAGTCCTATTTATAATTCTCTGTGGCAATTTTATTTTCTATTTTTTTCTAGCAACCAACATAATGCCACTACATAAATGAATATAAGTGTTGCTAAATAAAATCACTCTAACAACCCTTAAGAATTATCTCAGTTTCTGTTCTAGAATGGACATAGGTACTATTTGTACATCATGCACTAAATGACTTAACTGATTTCAGTGTCAAGGAAACAAGTATCCTTTGTGTTTTATGGCAAATTTTCCCTTTCACGAAGACTGCCAAATTTATGGGAGAAGGAGAGAGAACAAAATGAAGTATGGAGTTACATTTACACTTTAAAAAATATATTTTATTGACTATGCTATTACAGTTGTCCCAATTTTCCCCCTTTGTCCCTTCCACCCAGCACCCCCGTTCCCTCCAGCACTCCCCCTCCTCAGTTCATGTCCATGGGTCATGCATGTAAGTTCTTTGGCTACACCATTACCTATACTCTTCTTAACATCCTCCTATCTATTTTGTACCTACCAATTTGTGCTTCTTAATCCTTGCATCTATCCCTCCATTTTCCCCCTTCCCCCTCCCAAATGATAACCTTTCAAATGATCTCCACATCTATGATTCTGTTCCTGTTCTGCTTGTTTGCTTAGTTTGTTATTTGGATTTGATGATTGATAGTTGTGAATTTGCCATTTTATTGCCATTTTAATGTTCATCACTTTGATCTTCTTTTTCTTATATAATTCCTTTTAACATTCCTTATAATAATGGCTTGGTGATGATGAACTCCTTTAGCTTTACCTTGTCTGGGAAGCACTTTATCTGCCCTTCCATTCTAAATGATAGCTTTGCTGAATAGAGTAATCTAGGTTGTAGGTCCTTGCTTTTCACCACTTCGAATTCTTCTTGCCTGTCCTTTCTTGCCTGCAAACTTTCTTCTGAGAAATCAGCTGATAGTCATATAGCAACTCCTTTGTATGTAATTGTCTGTTTTTCTCTTGTTGCTTTTCCAGTCAGGATGGAGGCATAGGTAAACATGCCTTACCTCCTTGCACAACTATAGCAAGAAATACAGCTACACTACAAAACAAATACCACCCAGAATTGTCAGAAAAATTGAGCTGTGTGGAAATTCGACAACCAAGGATTTAAAGAAGCCACATTCATCCAGAGGGGTAGGAGGGGCAGAGACTCGGGGAAGCGTGGACATGTGGAGTAGTGCAGAGAGGCATGGAGATGGGAATCGGTGGTTCCAGTCCATGTGTGGTGGATAAAAAAATGGGAGGGATACGTCAGAGCAAGGGGTCCCAGCCCCAGTCAAACTACCCAGCTCAGGTCCCAGCACCAAGAAGATAAATTCCCATAGCTTCTGGCTGTAAAAACCAGTTGGGGTTGGAGCAGCAGAAGGACCTGCATCCTCTTAAAGGTCCCACAATGGACTCAGGACTCACACAGACCCACCCACTTGGGATTCAGCACCAGGGCAACAGCTGGAAGGGCACCAGTGGTATAAAGGGAGAAAGTGAAGTGCGGGTGGGGAGATGGCTTCCTCCTGGGCAAAACTGCAGAGGCCAGGCAGTGGCGTTGTCCCCTCTGCCCCACACAGAGCAACAGAGTGGTGACAGGGGTTGCCCTGCCCTGGAGGTTACCTAAGGCTTTGCCCCATATAACTTAACAGGTGTGTTAAAACAGGGAGTCAAAGCAGCTCTACCTAATCCACAGAAACAAATACAAGGAGGCTGCCAAAATAAGGAGACAAAGAGACGTTTGCACTTAAAATAAGTTTATTTCCAGGTCACGTTAGGTAGGTAATGCTAATGACCTGGTTGCTTAGCAACCCTGTCATCAATGGACTCAGGATTCCTGTTTTGCTGGGAAATCCAAAGGAGCAATACCTAGGAGAATTCTACTATTGTTTTTTGGATTGTTCAAACTAAAACATGATTTTTATAAAAGATTTAATTGGAGTTTAAATGGCTGAGAGATGAGTAGAAAGTAGGTTATAGTGTTTTTCTTTCTCTTGTTTTGATAATGGAGAAAGATGCTGATCCATATTCTATCTTTGCCGAAACTTGCTGTAAAGCCCAAGAAGGGCAAGAAGGAATGATCCGGCTTATGTGAGAGAGACATGAGCCCCGAACCTCCGTCCTTGCCTCCCCTTGCCCAGTGCCAACGTCTCCGCCTGCACTCCTGAGCTGACCTAGCTTTTCACTGCAGGATCGTGTTTCATTAATTTTCTCCCATTTCCAT
Source organism: Carollia perspicillata (assembly GCA_004027735.1). Classification (NCBI taxonomy): domain Eukaryota; kingdom Metazoa; phylum Chordata; class Mammalia; order Chiroptera; family Phyllostomidae; genus Carollia; species Carollia perspicillata. Next base: position 6,332 of record PVKM010038702.1, read on the forward strand.
TGGTTTCCACTTCCATTATTCCTTCTCCCTGGTTTCTTTCTCTCAGTATAAAAAGTTCTGGAGATCCATTGCACAACAATGTGAAATACATCTAACACTGCTTACCTGTATACTTAAAATGGTTAATATGGTACATTTTATTGTGATCTCTGCCACGGTAAAAAAAATAAGAGCACAATAGATAATGCATTTGAAATAGAACAGATGATGTTGGAAGGCTAAGGGCTTGGTAGAAAGGCTAAGCATTCATGACTTCTGATTTTATGGATCATATCAACCTGAATACCTTCATATCATCTATCCAGAATGTTTTTCATTGTGAAAATTCCAAAACACAAATAACATAATATTTGAATATAATAACAAAATATGACAGTGTGGATTAATAATATGAACTATAATATATGAATAACCAAAAAATTCCATTTTCCTTTTTGGGAAAGTTGTTCTCTTTTCACCATTTCTATCAGCTTATGTTTCAAGCTCACATGATAGTGAAGTTCAATGTTAACAGACCTAGGAGTAGTCCTCTTGGAGCTTGCATTCCAAGCACTATGACCCCAATACAGGCAATTATCTAGAAAACTAGAGAGTTGTCCAAAGGGTACACATGAAAATGTACACACATGTGTGAGAGCACATACATACACAGACACACACATACATACCATTTGCTGAAGCTTATAAAGCATTTGAGTGTCAGGATATTTTTATATTGTGTTCATTTATTTATTTTATTGAATTTATTAGGGCCACATGCTTAATAAAATTATATCAGTTTCAGGGGTACAGTTCTGTAACACATCATCTGTGGACTGTATTGCGTGCTCACCACCCCAAGTCAAGTTTCCTTCCGTCACCATTTACCCCCCATTACACTTTCATCATTTTTGAATAATTAAATAATGTTGAGAAAATAATTAAATAATTTCATAAAAAGGCGTATATTAAGGAAAATGTTTCTAAAGAACAAAGTGAGTCTGGAACTTCAAGATGTCTCTACTGACCTTCGGTGACTTACAAGAGTTGACATAAATCCTCTGAACAGCCATCACCCATCAATCAAAAAGTGGACCTCAGTTTGAGCTGATTTGTTGGTCTTTGACAATACATTCAGTAGCAGGAAACATCTCAGACTTTCCCATTAGAGTTTCAGAAATTTCCTTTTTCTGAACCTACACATTTTTATCTCTCCCATGGAAAACATAAACACCAAGGGTGAAATGGAATTCACGGTTCTTGAGTGATTCCCTATTCTATCTAATAGAGCTCATTTTCTGTCATTGAACCTCTGGGGTTACTACAATAAAAAATCCTGTTAGCCACTGAAATTGAGCAGTTGATTCAACCTGGTGAAACTGACAAGGAGAAGGCCTGTGAAAATTGCCAGGAGCCTGGGGTGCCATAGGTAATCCCTGATATACTACTACTTCCCTCTCTATCTCCAGCTGGGGGACTGAGCGCAACCCCAGGCCCGCCTCCTCATCCCTTCCAAATCTGCAGGAAGTACATCTCTGCTAGTTTGAGCCCTGCCATTTCTAAGTTGCCTGGGAGCTATAGGAAAACATCATTAACTCAATCTGTGTTAACCTGAAATGCTGAAAATAAAAATAGCATCTAGGAGACTATTCCCCTGGATTCCTGTTATTTCACATAAAGATTTTATTCCTCCTTAAGCTACTGTTGGTTGCTGGCTATCTTCCTCATTACAGCTGATCTTTTATTATGCCAGCTTTATTGAGCTGTAATTGACATGTGACAATGTGTAAGTTTAAGGTGTAAAACAGGATGATTATATATATAATTTTGCATATATATATATATATATATGCAAAATGCTTACCATGCTAAGGTTAGTTAACACATTCATCACCTCACATAATTAAATTTTTTTGGTGGTGACAGCGTTTAGGATCTACTCTTTTTATAGTTTCTCTTTTAAATTTTTATTTGTATCTAGTTCTGCCTGGAAGCAAATTTACTTGGGAAAAGGGGAAATATCATCCTCCCCTCTGTGCAGAGGCAGGAAATGGAAGGCAGCAGGTCCATTACATGATGGGATTTCTTCCCCAGGCTCACATGTATTTATGCAGATGGAACCAAGTAAAACTGAATTTCTTTCAAAAGCAGGCTTAGTGGGAGAAATCACAAAAGCTCAAATCCTTTAAGAACCCCTTGAGGAAATAGGGAGGAAGAGAGGTCAGGTGAGGATGCAACCGCATGCACTTGGACTTGGGGATGGTAGAGGGTTTCTAGGCTGATGGTGTGTGTGTGTTTGTGTGTGATACAAAGGCCTACAGCAATGTACTAAATCTTCCTTTTGATTTGTTTGCTTGATCATGGGTTTTGTTATGAGCTTGCCACCGAGCTGCTGACATGCGGCTCCTTTCCTCCTTTAGCACATCATCCTGGGAATCTCTCGCTTGGTTTTTTGATCCCAGCTGAAAGAGATTTCCTATAGAGAGTCATGTTACCCCGACTTATCTGAGAAGATGACCATACAATTTATCATATAAACCAGGACACATTTCAAGTGGGCACTAAAAAACTTAATAGGTAGAAATTGACCTACAAAAAATGAGAACCGGGATGTACAGTTAATAGTTTGCCCCTAGGCACCTGGGTAATGGCAGTAAACCAGGTCCAGTTTCTCAGCAGGTTCATGGGGGATACTCTTTCTCTCCAAATACATTGGCAGCCAGGGTCAAACTGGAAGATCATTGGGTCATTCTGTTTATGTTTCATACTTCAGCCTCAAAAAATCTTTTATTTTGTTTGTTCAAATGCTTATAAGCAATCATCTATTATTGTCTGTATTAGTTTGCTAGGGTTGCCATAACCAAATACCACAGACTGGGTGGCTTAAACAACAGGAATTTATGTCTTACAGTTCCGGAGGCTAGCTGCCCAAGATCAAGTTGGAGGCAGAATGAGTTTCTTTGGAGGCCTCTCTCCCTGGCTTGCAGATGTCCACTTTTTCTCTGTGTCCTCACATGGTCATTTCTCTGTGCACGTGCATCCCTAGTGTCTCTCTGTGTGCCCTAATTCTTTTTTCTTATAAGGTCACCAGTCAGATTGGATTAGGGCCCACCTTAAAAGCCTCATTGTAACTTAATCACCTCTTTAAAGACCCGATCTCCAAATACAGTCACATTCTTCAATACTAGGGGCCAGGGCTTCAATATGTAAATTTTGGGACAAACAATTCAGTTTATAGTACTGTTTCTTCTCAACCTAGCTCTCCCTCATGTGAGGACATGGCAAGAAGGCACTCATTTATGTATCAGGAAAGGGACTCACCCAACATTGGATCTGCTGGCACCTTGACCTTGGGCTTCCCAGACCCCATACTGAGAAATAAATGTTTTGCTTTTTAAACCATCCAGCTTCCGGTATTTTTGTTAAAGTAGCCTGAACGGACTAAGACAAGATTCGATCATGTTGCAAACTGCAAATATGTGGATTTACTGAGAAAATCTGGGTGAGGGGCATGGTGCTGTGCCAGGCCTCCAGTGACAGTGCGATGCCATCGGAATTGAGCCAGGGGCTCAGATGTAAGGAAATGTGAACTGGGGGGTGGAAAACACCAAACAATACTGCAGTCAAGGTTCTTGAGTGTCAAGTGCCTACTGAAGTCAGAAAGTCCGTCTGTTTCCTTAGAATGAGGGGCCCCACCCAGCATCCACGCTTAGGGCGCCTCGATGCTACTCAGTGTCGCACTCATTATCCCCAGGGGGCAACAGCAGGGAAGCCCCAGTGACATTTTCTGCTTTCTATGAGAGAGAGTGTCAACGCCGAAAAGTGATCTACTGGGGCCAGAAATTTGAAAAGAAATGCAAAAAGTATTATTTAGCTTTCATTATTTGTAGCATTTATGGGCTGCAGATAATTAAATCTAGGGATGAAACTGTGATGTCACCAGAACTGGAGGAACTTTGGTAGGTTTCCAATTCATCTTTCTGCCTTCAAGGACTGCCAAATCATGACTAACGAGGGATCGGGGAACACTGACGATGAGATCTTTTGGCCTAAATGGCTAAATGTGATTGATCGGTGGGTCCGATGTATATTTTCCAACAACACCAAGCAATTCTCCAATTTTCAGCAGACGAGTGTCCTACAGTTTAACTCAGATCTGACACTACCTGGAAACAGCATCATAATCCCACAAAGTAAAAGCTCCTCCCCCAAGACTGCCCTCACTTCAGAGGCAGTCATGGGGCCAGGTTGTTATTATATGTGCTTCTGACTGACTGGCTATAAATTGGAGGTTCTGCTGACTATTCCTTGGATTTGATTCATTATCTTGAACAGCTCATGGCACTGAGAGAAACACTGACTTACTTTTGCCAGTTTATTACACAGGAGATCGTACAAGGTGCTGAGGAACGGCCAGATGAAGAGGTACACAGGGGGGGTCCCCAAGGACCCCAAGTGCAGGAGCTTCTGTAACCGGAGTGTCCCACCCTATCAGCAGGCAGGTGTGTTCACCAGCGTGTAAACTCAACAACTCTCGTTCCGGAGTTCTTACAGAGCTTCAGCTGTAGCAGTCCCCCACTCCCCTTCCCAGAGGTAGGTGTGTGTGACTGAAAATTCCAGTCCTCTAATGCTTTGGTCTTTCTGCTGACCAGCCCCACCCTGAGGCAACCAAGGGGCTCCACCCTAAGTCACCTAATTAGCATAGACTCCGGTGGCTTTGAATAGGCTCAGGCTCAGGCTCCTGTGACAGACAAAAAGAACACTCCTATTATTCAAAAATTTTCAAGGGATCTTTGTGCCAGAAGACCAACTATATGTCTTCTTATGCCATAGGGGGAAAGGAAAGGCATAGTTTTTCCATTCAATTGTGTTTTAAGACAAAAATAAACACAGAAACCTTTTATTCAAACAGGTGTGTAGAGGCATTTGAAGTTTGTGTCATGGGCTGACAAGAATGTCCAAAATAAACAGTTGATTGGAGAGGTGGATGTGAATGGTACAGAAATAAGGTATGCAGACAGGGAAGGGCCTGGAAGCCTCTGTTTTAAGGAGGATCCGGAGGTGCCTTTCAGCTGAGAAGGAGCAGATGCAGAGTCAGCCAGCTGGAATCAGAGCCTAAGGTGTCTGGCAAACCAGGAGGAAACACACCAAGAAAATAACCCAAAATCTGAATCCAGTGAGTCTGAACACATTGCCTAAGGTTGGCTTCTAAGGATCAAGGAGACCGGGAGATGAGCAGGGAGCAATTTCCCAAACCTCCACACAGAAGGGCGAGTTCCACACTGCCAGTGTGATAGTTATGTGAGTGCTGATCAAACTAGCTGCCTTTTTTCTCATGGCTCATGTATTTTGCCAAGGTTTGGCAGACGATGCACTTGTGATCTGGCCTGACTCCACTCACCCAGCCTCAGCGCCCAGCTTGCCCTCTCTGCTTTGGGATCTGGCTTCTGCTTCCTCAAGGCCTCCCCACTGCTGCGGTGCAGTTTATTCTCCCTTTCAGGTCCTCACCCTTCTTATCCACCTGCAACAGTCCTCCCTCAAGGGTTACTTTTTGGGTGAAGATTTCACACAAACTGTATACAGCACAAAGAAAAATCCTTTTCTTGGTACTAGCAAGGCAGGTTGACACACCTCTCCAGTTATATATCACATACAATTTTAAACAGTAATTTCTTAGAATTTTAGTTAGAAGTCATACCCAATTAGAACACTTCAAATGGTGTGACTTGCAGAGTGGTTTCCAAACACTGCTTAATCCAACCCCCAGCCCTGTCCTCACTCATGGACCCTCGAACTGTAATAGTTTTAGGACCCAAAGCTGATATCAGTTCAAAATCTGTTATAGGTGGGAGGGAGGAAGCCACAAGCTATTGACAACTTCTGACTTAATTAGAAAGATTTGCTTTCCATTCCCTTGGTTCAAGTAAAAAGATCTCTGGCACATGAGTCAGTGAATCAACAAGAAGGGCCATGAGTTCTTTTTTCCTGTTGGAGCCGGAGTGCTTGGCCTCCAGTGTTCTCTTCACTTTTAGCGCTTTACCCCCCGAAGCTCTGCTATTTCCAACATGACACCAAGTATCTGCTTAGCAACATCTCGGATAGGATCAGATTTATCTCTTTTCTAATGAAGATTACTTCTTTCTTTAAAAAATAAAGCATTTCTTTTATAATTACAAATCTGAGCCCAACAGAACACGATTTCAAAAGCAAGCAAAAGTGAAATGCAGCTTTATAACCCGATCTCCTCCAAGGGGAGGTCTAATGATACCTTAGAGGGTGTAACTAGCCTTTGGATAAAGCCACCAATGCAGTAGCCAAAACAAAACGGCCAAAAAGCAGACTATGAGAACGAGTAGAAACCAGAGAAAAGCAAGAAGCCTCTGTAATTGGTCCTTGAATTATCCAAAAACCCGAGCCTTATCATAAATGTGGAATTTTAGTGTTTCTTCTGGAAAGAAAATTAGGATATTACATCCTCTCGTTCCATTTAGGGTCATCCTGAATGCGAGCTCTTCCTAAGGGCTGATTTCAACACCTGACTGGGCAGAACAAGATTTTACAGTTGTGGACTGGAGAGGGGCGGGGCGCTCCACCTTCTAATTCACTACCACACCTTAGCTGTGGTGTTGGGCAATGGAGCAAACAACGCCCTCGACAACTATTCTCCCTCTTTAACTCCAAGGCAAGGTAATTAATTAAGGCCAGAAGGGGATTGTTTATGGCTGCTAATGAACCACTATGGAAGGAATTACTTAGGAGAGCACTCTTAGAGCCTATAAAACACATGAACAAGAGGATCTTGGGTATCTAACACTCTTGGTCCGTCCTGTCACTGTGCAGCCATGGAAGGACACCTAAACGTGAAATGACTGGGGAATTTCCATGCCCTAGCCCTGTCTGAGTCTGCTTGTATAACTTTAAGTGGCTGTTTATTTTCAACCCTGTGATAATTTCTAGGGAAACTTTACTGGGACACACACTTAACTTGTAGCCCACTCCAAAATGTAATGATTGAGACAATGAACTGATTACCCAGGATTTATTCAGCACTGTATGATGTAGTTGGAGCACCACACGCACATATTTAAAGAGGATGTGAGGTACTCTCTGTGCTAAAGAAGTCATCATCTCAGGGGAGCCATGTAATGGACACACGAAGCAAGTGAAGACCAGTGCAACCTGATAGTACACAGTTAAGGGCTAAAGACATTGAGAGAAGGAGACGATTATGTGAGCAAAGCAGGTTTAACAGGAGAGGTGGAATCTAAGCTGGGCCCACAAAGAATCAGAGCGTGCAGGGCAAAGGAGAAGCGGCATGGATCAAGGCAAGGGGAATATGGCCTGTAGGAGAACGGTGACCAACCTGCCTCCCCAGAAAAGGATTTCATGCCAAGGTCTGCAGAATTATCTTCTTTCTTCTTCTTCCTTTCCCCCTTCTTCTGCTTCTGACGTTTAAAGAGACAATTTGAGATTACCAAGTTCTACTATGTACCCTCCAACACACACACACACACGCCCGAAGGTGGGCTGAGTGGCTCACACAGGTTTTTGGTGACTTGGTGACACAGCATGGAATTAGACTCAGATGAGAAATTAGATTGCATAATTGTGAGTCTGGTGTGCAAAGCCTTTCTTGCTAGGGCATAGGGTTAGCTAGATAGTGTGAAGATAGATTGTAAAAGGTCTGAATTTCAGGCAGAGGAGTTCGGGCA
>PVKM010038703.1:0-14022 GCA_004027735.1 Carollia perspicillata
GCCCACCCGCCCAGTGTCCCCGCCTGGCCAGGTCGGCGCAGTGGCTTCCCAGGTCCCTCCCCAAGACCCACACGGTCGGTCCTCCCTCGCCCAGAACCCAGATGCCGTCTCCTCGTCACCAAGCGCCTCGGCCGAGACCTGGGGAACAGCCGGGTTCCCGCAGCTCTCGACACGAGGCTGGAGAACAGGACTGGCGACCACTCCACGCCTGCGCCCCCGCCAGGATGGGAACCCCCGAGCCTCCGCCTCGGCTGTGCGCGCAGTCCCTCCTGCCGGGAACTGAGGAGGCCCTGCCGAGCGCTGCAACTCAGGCTCAGGCACGAGCACGAAGGTGGAGGCAGGGCGGTGGGCAGGAGTGGTCCTGCACCACAAAGGGGGCCGCCACGCACACCGGGGCACACTGGCCCCAGTCTTCTGGGGGACAGCAGAGGCCTGCTCCACAGGCAGCGCCCAGCCCCTGCCGCGGGGGGGGCCCGCCGACAGGCCGCTCACCGTCAGACAGCACCTCGTAGGCCTCGGCCACCTGTTTGAACTTCCGCTCTGCTTCCTCTTTGTTGTCGGGGTTTTTATCCGGGTGCCACTTCAGCGCCAGTTTCCGGTACCTGCAGGAGAGTGGGGGCGCAGCGGTCACAACGGGGTCCGAGCACCCAGCGTGTGCTCAGGGGACGTGCCCCAGAGGGGGGCCCTGGTGGCTGGGCAGGAAGAGGCGGCCGCCCCTGCCCCAGCAAAGGTCATGAGTTGCAGGTCTTCACAAAACCACCCCACTGTGAACTCGCCAGTCTGTGACCAACGTCACTTCGTTCCAAGACCACAACTGACAATCGCGTGCTTTTAAACAAATCCTCCTCCTAGTGAGCTAAGCACAGGAAGCTTTTTCTGAGGGGAACATGGAGAGGGGCTGCCCCCCCCAAGTCTGGGCAGAGGGGCACAGGGACCTCCTGACACCGGCAAGGTCCTGAAGGGGGGGGCTGCAGGGGTTCAGAGTGTGACCTCGGCTGCAGCAGGCCCTCACCCACACCCCTGCAAGGGCAGACCCCACCTGCACGGGCTCCCGGCCCTGTCACGGGGTTGTGCGTGTGCGTCCCTGGGGAGAGGCCCGGGCCCTGTCAGGAGTGTCCGCCGGACCTCAGGCTCCCAGCAGCGCCGCAGCAGCGCGGCGGGAAGGCCCACCGACAGAGTGCCCACGATGGAGACGTGGGGCGGTGACAGCCACCCAATACCTCCCGTCCACAAACAAGAGTTTCCCTGGTCACCGCACTCGACCTTCCCAGAAGGTGCACCACCCTAGAAATCTACAAGGCTGCCCCGGCGGGTGCGGCACCATGCGCTGGGTGCCGTGGACCGAGTGCGAGTGCCAGCCCTCGGTCTGCAAGGCTGTGCGTGCACGGCCCACGCCTGGGGGCGTTCCCCTCCGACACTGAGGTTTCTCACCCCTCCCTCTCCCCCACTTTCCCTCTTTGTAAAAACAGAATCTTCTCGTGACGAACGGACGGGTGGGTGGATGGGACCAGCCCTGGATGGTGTGGCTCGGTTGGCTGGAGCACCATCCCATAAAAAAGGCTTGCAGGTCCAATCCCCAGTTCAGGTGTGTATGGGAGGCACCCAATCGACGATTCTCTCTCCCTTCCTCTCCAAAAGCAACGAAACCAATGTCCTCAGATGAGGCTAAAAACATGAATACGAAATGAGGCTAAACCCAGCCCGTCAGGATTTATTCCCCGGTGCTGCCCGCGGCGGGGAAACCCCACCCCTCTACCAGCCGCTGTGCCTCTCGGGCTGCACCGGACCCCGTGCAGGCGGGCCTCCCCCAACAGGGCACCCTGTGCACCCAGGGTGTCTGTGCCTAGCTGTGAGCTATGACGGAGCGGAGAGGCCCCCACCCAGGCCCCCACCCAGCTGGTGCCAGTCCTCCGCGGTTTCTTGCTCGAGGCGTGAGGAGGCACGGTCTCAGGCAGGTTCAGGTAAGGCCAGCACAGCGCACAACCTGCTCTGGGTCTGGTCTCGTAGAACAAACTGGTTCAAAAACCCTTCCTTCCCAGCTGCAGACCCTCCGAGGCTGGTGGCAGAGACTCCCTTGTGGATTCACTAGAAAGTGGGTCCCGAAACCTGCTTCCCACTCTCCCAGGCTTCCTTCCTTGTGTCTCCGGCGAGGCCACAACGCTGGGCCACCTGTCAGCTAACCTGTGCTGCTCTGCTCTGTTGCCATCTAATCAATTAAGGAGCCACAGCTCCCCTGGTCGGGGCCCTGGGCACAGGCTGGGCCTCCAGCAGTGGGGTTCCAAGTGACCACAGGAGGACGCTACGCCAGGTCACCTCCACCTCCAAGCCCAATGTCAGGGCTCTGGGATTATCTTGCATTCTTAGGAGCAGCCTCCAGCAGAAACAGGACCCACTGCTCCAAGACCAGAGACAGAGGGGACCATGTGACACCCCCGCCCCGGGGCAGGTCAGCTCAGCGACCACTGGCACACACGTCGCCCAGGCACCCAGGGCCAGCGCACAGGCTGCTCGCTGCAGACGCTCGGCTACTTACGCCTTCTTGATGTCCTCGGCCGAGGCATGTCTCTGCACGCCCAGAACTTCATAGTAATCCACCATGTTTCCACAGGCTGCTGGGGGCCCTGCAATCAGAAACGGTGGTCAGGACAACAATGCAAGGCTGGGCCGTCGTGGGGAGGGATGGTGGTGGGTGACATCCTCTCAGCAACGACCGCTGGCTGGCCAGGCTGCAGCCTTGGCCAAGACTGGCGGGACTCCTGCCCCGAGATCCCTGTTGATGTGAAAAACAAAAGCTCCGAGAAGCCTCGTACCCCCTAAGCCAGGGGTCTCCAGCCTTTCTCATTTCGAGGCACCCGAACTACTGAAATCCTGCAGCACACCCGAAAGTGTATTCTTCTCATCTGACCAAAACAGTAGGTATGATTCTGACTTGCTCACACTGGACGGCTGTTGTGGTGGCCGGCGCCGAGTTTCACTGGGTGACCCCAGGGGAAAGGGGTCAGCGCCCCGACTACACAGTCCAGCGCTGCATGTTCTCAGTGTCTTCAAAGACAGACGCCAGGCGACAGGCACTGACCCAAACTAAGCGCTGACAACAAGGCGCGGCCCTCGCCCGAGGAGCAGCTGGCAGGCCCCTGAGGAACGCCCTGCTTTCCCGCCTCCGTCCGTGCTCAGGGGCTCCGGTTACCCTGTGCCCGGCACAGGACAGGCACGGCGTCCCCAGGCAGAGGACACACAGTGTGGAAGCGCAGACGGCTCTCCCCCATGCCGCCCAGGAGGGAACGGGGCCTTCTCTGAGATTCAGGGAGGAGCTGTAAACGTAAACACACGGCGGAGGCTCTGTGCGCAGACGGCTACGAGACCGCGGGGAGGCGAGGGAAGCAGCAGCCCGCTCTGCAGCCTGCCGCCCGTCAGAGCGGGCCCGGTCCACACTGGGCCGCAAACCGCATGTCTGGGGAGGTCCCCACGCCGAGCAGGTGGGACAGCGGAAGCCCGCCTGGCGTGTCGTGTTGAAACTTCAGAAAAATCAAAGACAGAAAGACCCCCCAAGCCAGAGGAAAACGCCTTCCCACAAGGAGGCAGAGGAGGGCAGCCACGCAGGCGGGCTACGGTGGGACGGAGCGCCCCGAGCCCCGCAGAGCGGAGCAGGCCCTCCGGCGGCAGCAGTGGCACCAGCTGGGGGCAGGCCTGCGCGCACGTGTTAGGAGCTCCTCGGAGAGGAGGGAAGCCACCTGCCTCAGACACGCAGCGGTCGGGGACCCCTCGACAAGAGGAGGGTGAAAATAAAATCTTGTTTCTCTTATTCCTAACTGACCTAAGAGCTCATGGTTCATCCAAATAACAGCCAAGAGCCCCCCGTTACGCAGGAGTCCACATGCCCGTGTGCTGCGTGGGGGGAGAGGGTGTTGAGGGCCCTGGTGGGCGGGGGAGAGTCAGGAACACCTGCTTTCACCTGCGCCTGCACCTGCAGCTCGGCCTGCCCCTGGCTGCAATCTGCCCTGGCTGGTGCGGCTCAGTGGACTGGGCGCCAGCCTGGGGACCAAAGGGTCACAGGTTCAACTCCCAGTCAGGGCACAGGCCTGGGTTGTGGGCCGGGTCCCCAGTGGGGGGCGTGCATGAGACAACCACACATGGATGTTTCTCTTCCTCTTTCTCCCAGTGTCTAAAAATAAATAAAACCTTTCTAAAAAGCACACAAGACGTGACTGTGTGACACAACAGAAGCGGTGTCTGAACTACTGTAGTCGTCACGCTGCAGTATATAAAAACACCAAACACACACGTCGCCAGCCTGCACGTAAGTATCAAATGACAAACTAGGCTACGAAAACTAAAACACGCCGACACAAACAGGACCGGAGAGCTGGGGAGCCCGAGAACCAGAGCAGCCAGAGTGCGAGGTGAGAAGGCGACACGAGGCCTGTGCGTCCAGCCTACACTGCGGACACCCTTCAAGGCTTAGGCACCGGCCAGGCAAGTTCAGAAAGGAGGCGACTCACAGGCCGACCCACCATGGAGGCCCCACGGGCGGGCGGAGGGCACAGTGAGCGCGAGTGCTGGCCAGCACAGGCCCCGCCACGGGAGCCCAGTCTGAGCACTGGTGGCCACTGTCGCCGGTCCCACCCGCCCTTTCCCCACGACCCCGAGGCCCTGAGCCCCGTCCGTCCAGGGCTGGCCACTATGTCCCTCAGGCTGCACCGCAGTGGCAAGCCCAGACAGCCCCCAGTGCTCCCATGCCCACTGCCCTCTTCATCATCAAAATATGCAACCCTTCTTCTTCTCAAGAGGACACGGCACGCCACCTGGGACTGCCACCCTCCGGGTTCCAGGCCGACAGAGCCCGTCGCCGACCTGGGATGGCTCTCCAACAGTGACCACAGCCCATCTGCTGGCCCCGGCCTAGCTTCGTGTTCACAGGGTCTGCGAGAACTGCTTGTACACAGCCCCGGGCCTTTCCCATCTGGCTGGGGCCTTTCTGAATGTTTTTATACATTTTTTAAAGATTTTATTTGTCTGTCTTTAGAGGGGAAGGGAAGGAGAGACGGAGAGAACTATCAATGTATGGTTGCCTCTCGTGCGTCCCCCACTGAAGACTGGGCCTGCCGCCCAGGCGTGCGGCCCAACTGGGAATCCAACCGGCGACCTCTGGTTCACAGGCCGGCACTCAGTCCACTGAGCCACGCCAGCGGGGGCGTCTTCCTTTCTGTGAAATAAAGCAGGGCACGCGGGCCAGTGCGCGAGCTCCGGTACCCGTGAACTTGCACCACGTGCCACACGTGCATCTCTGCCCCTCTCCCGAACCCTGGGCTCCAGGGCCGACTGCAGAGGGGAGATCAGAACGCAGGCGACGCGGGAAGGAGGAGCCGAGCCGACCAGCCCCTCTGAACACCACGGCTCAGGTCGAGGCTGCAGACACCAGGGACGCAGGAGAGACCTGAGACTCACCTGCAGGAGTGAGCAGGGCTGCCAGGCCCCGCACACCGACACCGGGCACCCCCGCTGTGCCTCTGTGGGGGAGGGAGGGCCAGAATCCCAAAGGGCACCACGGCACATGCTGTCTGAGGAAACCACGCTTCCAAAGACCAGACACTTGCCACTGAGCCTAAGAACCCAGCAGGCGAGACACGGACGCGGTCCAGGTGTCCGCCGTCAGGCGAGTGGGCACAGGGCCACAGGCACAGCGAGTCCTCCCTCGGCCACCCAGAGTGACACCCAGGGACATGGCCGGCACTGTGCGAAGTTTGGTCAGGCGGACACTCCCCGTACGCTTTCACACATACGGGGACCTAAAAAACAAGAAACAGAACGGAGAGAGACCCGCACAGAACTAAGACGTGGGTGTTGTGGAGAACAAAGAAAGCTGCATGAGCATAAGGAGTTAGTGTTAAGAAAATAAGGTTAGAAAAGCCATAACTGCATAACCACCCTGGGCTTGTGTTCCAAGAAGTTAAGAAAGGCAGGGCTGACCTAGCAGATGGTCACCTGGACAGCTGCCCAGGTGAAAAGTTTTACCCCTGAGCACAGGCTGAGCACGAGCTTCCCCGACCAATTACCAACGAGAGCACGAGCCTAGCATGAGTTTCCCGGCCAATGGCTAACCGCCGCACCTGCTTCTGTAAAGCGCTTGCTTGCTCGCTTCTATAGAAGAACCTAGCTGTGAGCGTTAGGGCGCGACTGTCATTTGCAGCTCTTAGGAGCACTGTGTCTCCGGACACGTCCGGAGAGTTCGCCCCTGCGCAGGTAAAGCTTTGGCCAATAAAACATCACGTTTGAATCCTGAAGGTTCCCGGACGTTGGTTTCTCCCGTCGGTGTATGCAACAGGTGGCAGAGAGGAAAGGGCGGGGCGGGGATGCAGTGACAGGGACCCTGAGAGAGCCGGAGTGTTAGGGCACACCAATAGTTCCACCGCCTCACGGCTGTGCCGCGATTTTCCACATGGAGAACGTGAACCATTTAAGAGAAAACCAAGATACGCCTCGGAGAGGCAGTAACGTGCCAAGGGTCAAGGCCATAAAGAGAGCGTCTTCTCTGCTGTGAAACACACTGCAAACCTCAGAAACCAACCTCCCCACCTTAAAAATAAGGTGGGTCTTTTTTAATTTACTTCTTAGGCAGGCAACTGAAACCAAAGGGGTCAGCTGTGACTTTCTTAATGCCCCTAAAAATATAAAGCTTGGAAAAACACCTTACAATCGATACATAATAAAATCAGCACGATTTTTACTGCCCGACTTACCCAGTCAGCTCTCCAACCAGCCCTTGAAACGGTCTTCCACCCCCGCACCACCCCCACCATCGCCTCCACCTCCCACTCTGCTGTTCTTCTCGCCCCGCCCCCAACTCTTCGCAAGGTGGCGGTCCTCTCAAACCTGACTCCAGGAGCCCAGCACCCGTCCGCCGGCCACTGGCCCACCCTCCCGGCGCCCTAACCAGCCCGCAGTGCCCACCCGGCACCACGAGGTGGCGCTCCCAACGAGCGCAAACCAAACCGCGTTCCTCACACGCCGCCACTCCAGATTACAAAGATGTGAGAGGGCAAAAAGAAACAAAAGTTTTTTGTCATCCTGTTGAAGTACCAGCTTGGAAAGACAAAGGCTGACTCTATGCCCTTACTGCCCCCAGCAGACATCAGAAGTGCCAGGGTCCGAAAGTATTAACCACGCCGGCAGCCAATCTTTGCCCCCCCCCGCCCCCGCCAGAGAAACGGACAGGGACCAACTAAGGTGACATGGTCCCGCTACCAGCCTTCCTGCAAAGCTGAATTCAAAATAACTCGCCAGGCTTTACTCTCTGGAACTGTGGACGGTGCACAGCCCATCCCCCGAGAGAAAAAAACACTCCTGGTCCGAGCCTGGGTCCCCGCACTGCAAAAGGACGAGTTTGCCCGGCAGGGACGCTGCCGCCGGGCGCAGCTGCGGGCGTCCGGCTGGCATTCCCCGGCCCCGACGCGGAGTTCAGGGTTACTCAACCTGCCGCGCCCGGGCCTGCGGCCAGAAACACCTTCCACGTCCGCCACTTTTAACCCCCGAAGAACTCCAATGTAACACACCCTGGCACTGTGAACAGGGCCCCGGACGCACCACCCCTCCTCTCCTCGGCAGCGGGCGCCCCGCGGCGCCCCGGCTCCCCCCTCTTCCCATCAGTCGCCCACACCTCCACGAAGTCAGGTTCCGCAGCACCTCAAAATTCCCCCGAACCTCCCCGCGCGGCGGAGGGCTGACACAGCGCTCTCACCGCCGTCCCCTCGGAGCCTGCCAAGCCCCACCCCACAGCAGCAGGAGTCTTGTCTTGGAAACAAGAAAACTTGGACCAAACCTCCCCTAGAACCACGGGAGGAGGTGGCCTGGGGGACACGGGGAGAGGAAAAGGTACAGAAGTCTTTAATACCTTTTTGGTTTTCACCGTTCCAGTTTTTAAGTGCGATTCCACGTGAGGAACAATCAGCACACAGACTCAAACGCTTAAGAGCCGATGCCCCCGCCCGTGGGTCGTTTAACTTTCCCACTAAACCAGCTACCGTAAAAGACTCTAGCCACCAAATCCGACTCCGAATCCCCGGCCGAAATGTGAGCGTGGGACCTGGAGGGGGCGGCCAGCGCCTCCCGCGCCCTCGGGCCCCGCCCGCCGCGGAGTCGCGGGCAGGTCGGACCAGCAGCCCCACCGGCTGCGAGAGCTTTTTTCCGAGACGACCCGATCTGGGCCCTCTACACTCCCAGCGTGTGCTTTCCGAACTCGGGCAAACGGACGTCGACCTCGGCCAGAGACGCAGCCGCGGGCCCCTAGGGGAAACAACGCGACCTGGGGTTTTTACAGGGAAGTCCGGCGTTCTCCTCCCGGAGAAACTTCGGAGAGCCGGTGCAGGACGCTGGAGGCCCGCCGCGGGGCGCACCCACCTCGTCCCTGCTCCAGGGGCGGCCACGGGACCCGGAAAAGAGGGAAAGCCGGCCTCTCACGCTGCAGGCCCCGGGACGCTCCTGTGGGGACGCGCCGGCGGGACCGGACGGGGCCCGGACCAGCGGCCCACCGCCCGCACGAGCCCCACCCCAACCGCCGGCGCGGGCCGACCTCCGGGGGCGGGCGGGAGGGCGACCCACTGCACTCCGAAACGCGCTCCGGCCCTCCCGCGCCGGCCCCGCGGCCCCGGCCCGCCGGCCCCACGTCGGCCCCTCGCCCGCCCCCCACACGCGGACGCCGGCGCAGCCCTCACCTAAGACGCGGAGCCGGCGGCGGGAAGGGGCGGCGGGCAGGTGCGGCGGGCGGCAGCCGGGTCTCCTGTTCTCCTCAGCGGCGGCGCCGAGGACGACAGCGGCTCCTCGCGCTTTCCTTTCTCCTTTCTGCAACAACAAACAGGAAGTGCGTCACACGTCGGCGGCGTGGTGCATCCACTTCCGCCCGGCCTGACGCCGCGCAGGCGCGGGGACCGCGGCTGCCTTCCCGAAGTTTCTCGGGAGCCGGCCGGCGCAGCGCCAGCGCAGCGCAGCTTCCGGCCGAGTCCCCGCCCGCGACACTGCGGGGAAGCCGGGGCCCGGGCGCGCCGGGCAGGGCCGGTCGTTTCGGGGTCCTGCGTCGCCCCCGCGCCTCCCGAGTCAGCATGGGTCCCACACTGGAGAGCCGCGCGGACCGTGCGCGGGGAGGCGGGACTAAAGAATCATCCCTGGCCCGGGGGTCACCCTGGAAGCCGTGACCCCTGACCCCATGGAAGTAGGGTGGCGCTGGAAGCTGTCGCCCTGACCTTGGGGTTGTGGGGACGGACTGCAAGCCGTCACCAGGCCGCAGGAAGTCAGTGCGGTGGTCCCCGCCGCGAGCCTCCCACGTGACACCGAGCGCCGCGCGCAGCCTAATCCCGTCCCCGCGAAGCGAAGGGCTGCGGTGCCCTTCCAGCCGCACACTGCGCGGTCGCGGCGGGTCGCAGTGCACCGACTCGCCGCCGCCTGCTCAGCTGACAGCACCTGATCCTCACTCCTCCGAGCCCTGGACACTTCACGCGCCTGAGCACAAAGGCTGACAATAAGCCTCCTCCCCACGGCAGGGACGCTCTGGGAGCCACGGGGCTGCCTAACCTACTTCAAAACAAAAGGTTGCTTAGTGCGTTGTACACCCGATAGGCTGTGTGTCCACGAGCTGGGAAATAAACTCGGAAAAAAAGATTGCTTTATACTTTTAAAGGTTTTTACTGTATTTTACTGATTATGCTACTGCAGTTGTCCCATTTTTTCCCTCTTTATCGTCCTCCGCCCTGCACCCCTAAAAAGCATTGCTTTATACTGTATGTATTTCATTTTTCATGTTTTCTGAACCCCCTGTAGGACTTCCGTAGTTTTTAGCAAATCACCAGTTAGGTAAAGAATTTTAATTTTTTTATCTGAATACTTTTTTTAGAGGCTTTGATAATTGCGTGGTGGAAAGGAAGGAATAACAGTATCTGGCTTGGGTGTGGACATCTCATGATAAAACCGAAGATCATCTCAGCAGAGACTGGAATTTCATTCAGATACACGCACAGTTTGGCCCTGGCTCCTGTAACCGTATCTGCCGGCAGGTTGACAGTTTCATTTCCCTTCCAGTGTTGACAGTACTATCAGGTGACATTATGCATTTTCAATTAAGTCCGTGCAGCAAGTGTGAGCTAATCTTGAAATGCAGACAGCCAGGACACATGAATTTTAAATAGTAAGTGGTGGGCTAGCCACAAATACCTTATTCCTCCCTTCAAAAAGTGAAACATTTATTAAAACATCTGCCGGTGCAGTACACTGTATCACAGGAGAAACCTACTACTACCCACAAGGCCCACCCCAATGAATGCAGGCGGTATTCTGGGAGAGCAGAGGGGCAAACATCCTGAAAACAATGACATGGAGCTATTTAAGGGACTCCTCGAAAAACCCCAGACAAGCTCTTTCCAGATAAGACCGGGGATTTATTCCAAAATTAGCATCAGCCCAGATGGTGCTACTGGAAAGCCTACTTCAGAGGACGATCACTTCACGTGGAACCACCGGGATTTAGGAATTTTTTTTAAGATTTTCTGTGTTTGCCCTGGCTGGTGCGGCTCAGTGGTTTGGGTGCCAGCCTGCCAAGTGAAACTTTGCCGGTTCAGTTCCCAGTCAGGGCACGGGCCTGGGTTGTGGGCCAGGTCCTCGGTTGGAGACAAGTGAGAGGCAACCAATTGATGTTTCTCTCCCTCTCTTTCTTTCTCCCTTCCCCTCTTTCTAAAAATACACGAAAATTAAATTTTTTTTTAAATAAAGATTTTGTTTATTTTTCAAGCCAGGGGTACGGAAGGAGAAAGGGAGAGAAAGATCACTGTGTGAGAGATACATGGTTGCCTCTCACACCCCCTCAACCCAGGCATCTGCCCAGGCCAGGAATCAAACTGCACCCTTTCGTTTTCCAGGCCAGCACGCAGCCCACCGGGCCACCCCAGCCGGGGCTGGAACTACGGTGATTAAAACCGCAGGGATCGTCAGAGTCCCTCTGGGGAAGATGTGGGTGTCAGTTCGAAAGGACAGAAATTTGGAGCCGCGATTAGAGGGACACAGATAGACAGGTGGTTGGGCCCGTGTGGAGGCCGAGGCTGGGCCAAGGACTTTCCCGGGGCTACCTGGTCGTTGGGGAAGCCAGGCACTGACCCTGGGGAGAGCTGTGGGACGGGCAGTGGAGGAGCACAGAGCAGGGAGACTACCCTTCCCCAGGGGAAAGTTCGACTGGGTGTTCTTGGCTCGGTGCCTGGCACCGCCTCGGGGTGTAAGAGCTCTGCTGTGTCATCGCCCTCTGGGAAACTGATAAAAAGGCCTGCTTCTCGCCCGCGAAATGTGCAGACAACAGGAGAGAACCAGCAGGGCAGGCACGTGCACACACCCTGCCACGCCCGTGCACGAGGCCACACAGCTTGGGCAAAGGCCCTTTCTGGACGGCCGTCCGGCCATTTGTATCAAACTGTGAAATTCACTTTCGATTCAAGGATGACGTTTCGAGAAATTTGCCCCAGGACAATAAACGCTGTGTGCAAGAAAGAAAACCCCAGCCCCAAAAGGGCCTCACTTCTGCCAACACCCCTGTGACCAAACCCAGACATAACACCTGATCTGACTAGGTGCTGCTTCAGCCTCTCCCAGAAGCAAGCTCTGAACCAGGCAGTCTGGAACTTTCAGGCCCAGGAAGTAATCCTTCACGAGGACCGGCTGCGTGATAGCACCTTTGGTCTTCCCTGGGCCCCGAAAGGTGATGCCCTGCTCTAAACATAACCCTTTCTTTTCCTTCCTGGCTCCAACTCTTCGACAGATGAAATCTTGATAAAGATTTTCCACTTTGGGTGGCCCCTCTGAGCACCCTTCACCTTGCCGGATGGGATTCTGTCTGATTCGTGGGTTGCTTAAAATATAGCCAGTCCGATCTTTTTCAAACGTATTCCATCGAGTTTTGGTTTTTTACCAGCAGGGGCGAAGAAAGGAAGGAAAAGGTAAGAGCTTCCGGATCGCCATTCTGCTGGTAGCCAGTTCCTCCTTCCCGGGAACTGTCAGGCGGGTCAGGAATGTAACAATGTAGCTTGTTTTCTTCCGGTTTTGATTGACATCAAATAGAGCCAAGATACATTACGGACACACTGGGTATAAGAGGACCCCATTTTTGTAACAGTGTATTCATTTATGTGTGTGTTTAAGTATATGGAAAACACACACGCGCTTGCACCGTATGGAGGAAAAAAACGTTCCCGTCACCCTCCTGGAAAAGGACAACAAGCCCCGGTTCATTGGCGTGAACACCTTGCGCAGGGGAGGCGCCCACGGACACGCAGCGAACTCCCAGCCCAGACAGAAGAAACTCACTGGCGTGGGGGAGCGCTCTCACCAGGAAAAGCGAGTGCAAGTGGGCCGAAAAGGGCACTGCACCTGGCCGGCTCCGGGCAGGCCTGCGCGGCGGCCTCGCACGCTCAGAGGCAGGCAGCAGCCCCGCAGGGCGGTCTGAAGTGGAAGCTTCGCCAGGGCATCCGGTCCTAGGCCCGCACCCTCCCTGACGGCGGGCAGCCTTGCCCCTAACCGAGCCCGTCTATTGTCCTTTCCGCGGCTGTGACAGCTCTCCGTGGGAATGGCAGGGACACTTCCTTCTTTTCCCAGGGCCCCGCCCCCCGCCCCAGCAGGAACCGCCAGGGTCCTCATTGTTATTGTGATCGCGTTACTGCGTTACCCCTTGACCCTGAACTCTCCCATGCGGACCTGGGAAAGAACTCCACGCCCGCCCTTTTGATTTTTCGTCCGACCCCTCACGCCGCGCCTGCTCCGCTCAAGGTCACGTGTAAAACCAAAACCGAAAGGCCGTTCTCGGGAGCATTTTCTCAGTCCCTTGAGATTATTTTGCTTCCTGGCCGTTGTCATCGCTTGGGGCCAAATAGACTCATAAAAATTCTCGAAGGTTTGGACGTTTCTACCATAAATAAAGCAGGGGGTGGCCTTCGCCCCTGGGAAGAGATGCCTGAGGTTCAGGACCCCGCCCCCTCTTCCGGCACAGAGGGGGGCGGCTTTCAGCCGAGATGTCTCCTTAGGGATGTAAATTTCCCTGCCCAGGGGCCACTTCCACTCCCGGGGTGGCTCTGGCATCTGCACTTTCTCCGAAATAATCCGCCCAAAACAGTCCTCAAGTCCTAGAAGCGCGTTCTGCCGCTTCGCCGCATCCTCAGGGGCACCTGGGGGCCCATTCAGTAGGTCCTTCCAGTGCCTCGTGGAGATAGATTTCCTTATTTTCTTTTCTCCGATTTTAGGTATTGTTCGAACTTCTGCATTACATATAAAATACATTCGTGTTATGTATATATGCTTTTCAAAACCAGTGAAATCATTTTTATAAAGTGGAAACCACGAACCGCACGCAGCCCCTTCAGAACTTGGCAGCGGTATAGTGTGAGGGGTCAGAGGTGGAAGCATGACTGGCACATCTCCATTTATCTACTTATCGAACATGTATTGAGCCCTGGCTGGTGTGGCTCAGTGGTTGAGTGATGGTCTGTGAATCAAAGGGTTGCAGGTTCGATTCCCAGTCAGGGCACATGCCTGGGTTGTAGGCCAGAGCTTCAGCAGGCGGCGCATAAGAGGCAACCACACACTGATGTTTCTCTCCCTTCCTCCCCCTCTCTAAAAAATAAGTAAAACCTCAAAAAGAAAAAAAACGTGTATTGAACATATGTCCTGCACCAGCACCCTGCAGGGGTCCAGACAGGTCTCCTTCCCCCAGAGGGACCTCAGGGTGGAGGGAGGAGGGCTGAGGCTTCAGTACTGGAGGGGCCGTGGGTGAAGGAAAGCTTCCCACGGGAGGCCAATCTTACATGCGTTCTGGAAAATAATGAGTGAGCAGCTGAGGCCCGGCGTGGATGCAGAGAATTCCAGACAGACGAGACATTTCCAAAGATGGCCAAGATGACGAAAAAGAAAAAAGATAAAGGTGTCTATTTTTTTAAGTTTTTTAAAAGTATTGTTCAAGTACAGTTTTCTGCCTTTTACTCCCATCCCAGTCCACCCCCCCCCCCC
>PVKM010038704.1:0-14023 GCA_004027735.1 Carollia perspicillata
TTCTCCAGCACCAGCAGCTCTGTCTGCTCAACTGCTCCTCCAATGGCATGATTTAAAGACAGCCTCTCCGTGTGTCCATCCGCCTCTCCTGCCCTCCCATCTTTCCTTCAACAAAGACTGGTGGGCCAGACACTCTGTATTCACCACCTCTAAGCCACACAGTTTGGCCGTTAGCCTTTTACAGATGAGGGAACTGAGCCTTGGAGAGTTTAAGCAGGCCACCCACAGTCCTACTGTGAGAGAAGCAGAGCCTGGAAGGAGTCTGACCAGGGTCTGCCTGCTCCCGAAGCACACGCTCCTTCTTTCCCCCCACACTGCTCCCAGAACCGGAGGACCAAAAACGATCCATCTCTTCTCTCCTGCTGCTCATGGGACATGTCCGATGGGGGCCTGACCATATCGCAATCAGTGCCACAGGGGAGCAAAGGCCTCAGGAGGAAAGGGGACATTAGGAGGCAGCAGAACCCACAGAGGTGCAGAAGCAGCTGCTTGGCAGAGACAGACAGGGAACCTGAGGATGGTCAGCCATGAACCCCTGAATCATTTGTTCACTTGGTGTATTTTTGAATTAACAAAAAATAAGAATGGAAAAATATAAGGGGTAATATAACAAACACTGTGTACTCATTACCCAGTCAATCCTTTGCCTGACACTGCAGGAAGTAGCACATGTCCTTCATCCTTAGTGTGGGCCTGTCCTCAGCCTGTGGTGGCCTTTTGGAAATGCCACCAGGTTGTCCATCGAGGTTGTTGACGGGTCGGTCCTCTTGTTGCCTGTGACCCCACTGGGGGAGCAGGATGAGCGTGCATTTTTGCATTTAACCTTTCTCCAAAAAGTGGATTCACCCTCAGAAAACACCTGCCTTGACCCTGGTGGGCTCAGGCCAGACGGCAGAGCATAATTTAACCGCAGCTGCCCAAACTGAACTGTCATTTAAAGGGTGGGTGTATATATTTGGAAAAGGGAAAGAATAAATATCATTTTCCTTTTATAGCTAGATGACAGCAACTCATTGGGTAGCTCATCTGAAATGATCTTTAACAGAATACATTTTCTATTCTAAAGTCTAGAACTACTTTAAAGGAAGGAAGGCTACAGTACAGCGCAGAACCTTTCTAACCCCTGACCTCACCTTTGCATTTCTCCCGTTCCTCTGCTTGCCCAGGAAGAAGGTGCCCAGGTGCCTGGCCCCTGGTCCTGGAGGGTGGGGGAGGGAGAGGCAGCCCTCCAGCTGCAGAGGGTGGAAGGTCTCCATGACAACGGGAGGCTTTGCTCACCCAGCTGTTCGCAGCCTTCTCCTTTCCACCCCCGGCTGCCTCCGGAGCTGGAGCCTGATGCCATCCAGCTTGTGTGGAGCTTGGGCTGGAGTTAGAACATTTCGCAGAGCAGTGCTTTTTAAATCTGGGCAGAAAAGATTCAGACACTTTTGGAAAAGCCTTCCACACTCAGGTAGATCCCACTTTCGGGGAGTCACAACCCACTGGGGGCAAAGATCTGAACTAATTTCATAATAGAACACTGGGGGCCTGAGGTGGCCCCGGAATCCTCTTCAATAAGTGGTGAAAACAAGTTGAAGTGTCTTCTGCCCCTGAGCTGCCGACAAAGAGCAGCACTGCCTGTGCCCTCCTCCCTCATCCGATGGAGACGCTGCGAAGCCAGCACGGGCTGGGCACCCAAAGACCTCGAAAGAATCTGCTTTGTTGGGGGTCATCTCCCCATAGAAGTGATCAGAGACTGCACCAGTGAAGGCAGTTAAACACATTATAAAACACATTATAAACACATTATAGCCAGTTCCTATCTGACTGTACAGAAATACGCATACACGTTTTGTTTGCAGACCCTTTATTTTTTTTTCCAAATCCTGATGGTTTTGGTTATTTCTTAAATTCCTCCCCTCATTTCTAATTGTCTCTCCTTTGGCTCCAGCCTTAACCTATCTCACTCAGATTACTGCAAAAGCATCGCAAGCGTTTCTCTGTTTCTGATTTTACCCACTCTAAATCCATCCTGAAACTGACCAAAATGAAGCATCTCAAAATCAAATTTGAGCACTTTGCTCCCTTACTTAGACACCTGTCGATGAGTAAGAAGAAGGGACTAGCCCTACCAGATACTAAAATACACTAGAGAACTAGAGGAATTGAACTTGGCTTGCTCTGACACAGGAATAACCAGGCCAATGAAGCAGAAGAGTGCCTCCCCCAAAGCCTGCCCTCCCGCCAAATCTTTTCTGGAAATGAGGCTACAGGCCCACGTGTTCAGGAAAAGTTCTGGTTCTAAAGGAAGCCACTGCACACACTATGTGTGAGGCTGCTCCCTGTATACACCAGGTACCCAGATGGAAAGCGAGAGGATTCTCAGGCACGTGGAGCTGTGCAGAGGTTGCCGAAGGCGTGGTGGAGTGGGGAGGCCTACCCACCCCTTAGGAGCTGACCCTTCGGGGGAGTCCTGGGGGCAGGTTCTTGCCTCCCCAAAGCATTCCACGATCATTTCAAAAGAAAATTCATTTTAACTCAGTTTAGGTTCTTTTCTTTTTATCCTTTAGAATTTCAGCATGTCTTCTTAAAAAGCCCCTGTTTTAGATAGCACACAAATTCCTCCTTTATATTTTCATTCCACTGGAAATGAGGTCCCAAGGAAGAGATGGAGGCAAACCCATCTTTCTTGGCGAGTGCCCTTCCCTCACAAGTAGGCTCAGCAGCCCAAAATAGCCTCTGTCATGTTCTCCTTTCAATGCCTGCTTTATTGGAACCAGAGATGATGGGAAAGGGTGGAACCTCTGTCCCAAAGCCTTGGGGCATCTACAAAAAATAAAAAACTTGTATGAGATCTGTCTGCTCAGCCATCCCTCCACACCCACATTCCTCAGGTTGACATTCCTCGGGCAGCAGAGCTGGGGAGACCTCGTGCCCCTCGCACCGAAGCCCTTCTTTTCCTGCCGAGGAAGCCAGGCCCTAGGTGCCCCGGTGACACTCCCGGAGCGAAGGTCAGCTGGCATCAGAACCTTCCCGCCCAACCCCACTCCCTGACCCTCAGCCCCACCCTCCTGAAGTGGACAGCGGCCTGAGTCCACTTCTCTGGGACTGGGTGGGTGTTTCCTGCATGTTTGAGATTTTACGGAGGAAATCAAAATAAAGAAACAAAGCCTTTGTGTTCCTTCTGGACTCACATGGGGGCCGGCTAGAGGGATGGAAAGGGGGAGCGGGAGCATGTCACTTGGCACTTCAACAAAATAACCATTCTGATAAAGCATTTAACAGGGACGTTTTTCTGTTTAGGGTCAGTGCGTCGAGTGGGAAAGCTGGGTGGAAGACTGGGAGGGCCTCTCTGAGGGGAAGGAGAGGGCCCCAGGGAGGGTCTCGGGCAGGGGCCGGAACCGGCCAGCAGGGCTGCAGAGGAACTCTCAGTCCTCCCTTCCCTCCTCGGGAGACCCGCACAGGACAGCAGGCAGGGACATGGTCATGGCTCCAGTTTCTGCCCCCTCCCTGTTGTCTGTGTGACCTTGGGTGAGTCCGCCTGCTGTGAGCCTCCTTTGCCATGTTTATGACGGGACAGTGCTGCCACGATGCAGATGGTCCGGCCACCCTGTCCCTCTTTTGCTCTACTCTGATTATGTGGGTCAGGCCTTCATCCCACGTATGTGGAAAAGGGGAGGTGCTCCCCACAATACTTCTTCATTCTTCCCAAAGGATTTCTCCTTGCAGAAGTCCTCTGAGTATATAATTTAAAAAAAAAAAATTGTCCAAGCATCAACAGAGTCTGCAGTATTTCTAGGAATTGCAGGGTGGGGACTATGCCTGCTGGCCGTCTGGCCTCTGGCAGGCTCAGCTGCCACACTTTGATGCACACAATAAGCTTTGGCCTCCTCATTTCCTAAGTCCTACTAAGCCTTTAGGCTGTTGTGTGTAACAGGCTTTCACCAAGGGCTGATAGGAAAGGGGGTTACCCATTGCTCAGAACGGGGCAGAAGGTAAAACTTTTCAGGCACCTTCTCCGTGTCTGCTCACGCCCTTGGAGAGTTGCTCCCTGGCCGTCTGTCTCCTCAGGCCTCATTCACTGCCATGTTCCAAGGGCCAATTTGCCTGGACGCGTCCCCCAGAACTTCTGAAAACTCCAATTTCCATTACTTTTGACTGCAGAGCAATGGTGATGGCTACTCTAGACTCGGCTGTGGGCCTGCGCTTTTACATCTGAAAAGAGCCATTACAGATCTAGTCTAAGGGAGAGTTACGCACCCCAGCCCTACACCTTTCCTTACCTGCAGTGAGACCAGCAGGGGCTGTGGGATTAGTACTGTCATTGACCCTGGCCAGATCAAGCTCTTCGGTCAGGCCTTCTCTCCCGATGGCCAGAGCAAACCCAAGTGTTAATTTCCCCCCCTCCTGTTAGAACATTTTGCAGAGTAGTTGTGATTATTACCGCTAATGTAGGTCAACAAATATTTATTGAGCACCTTCTTTATGCCAGGCATGCACTGGGGACTGGAGATACAGTGGAGAATAAAGCAGGGGGTAGGCCCTGCCCTCCTGGACAATCGAGTGGGGATGACACATTCCTTCGTAAACGATCAAGCCATCGAGAACCGGCATGCAAAGTGCCGTCCAGTCAGTTGGGTGTTTTGTCAGAGTACGACCTAGTCTGGTGTGGGTGCTGGTGAGGGTGGCCAGGGCAGTACATGGAAAGTGTTTAGCACACAGTCAGGACGTAATGCACACACATTGTAGTTATCACCCCTGGCCACAGGACTTAGCTGGATTCTACCTTCAGATGGTTGCTGTTGCCACTCACCAATAATAGTGTTGCACAGAGAGGTTTATAATATTTCCAAGGTCACAGAGCTAAAATGTGGCACAACCAGGATTCAGAACCGGGCCTTTCAGAACCATCTCCATGCTGCTAACATTTGCTTTTCCTCCTGCTTCCCCCACCGCAGATCATCCCCATCGGGTGGGCTGTGGGGTGGGATGTAGCTCCACAGCTTTTCCCTCTGCCTGAACCCCTGAAACACGCCAGCACCGGGTTGTGGGTTGTGATTATTCCCGCAGTCCTCAGAAATGAAATACGCTTCTTTTTCAAACCCTGGGGTGGCTCGGCAGTAATACTTCAGCCCAGTTGGGTGGCTGCGGTCTCTCTGTAGAGCGGGCTCTATGAGGTGATTCAAAGGGAACCCCCATCTTCCTCCTTTCCCTTCTCCTGAGCACTTTGTGGTGATCCAGAAAACACAGTTCCATGTGGCTCCAGGCACTCTTCTGGCCTGTTTGGTGAAGCGGGGTCTTTGGCAAGAGTTTCTACAACATACTGTGTTTCTACAACATTCATACAGATGGTAATAATAATAGCAAACACTTCATGTGCCAGGTACTGTTCTAAATGTTAGCACATTCTGTTCTTCAAACAATCCTGTGGGGTGGATGCTGTTATTCACGGGTGAGGAAACTGAGGCACAAACGGGTTGAGCAATGTGCCTGAAGTCGCACACCTAGGGGAGGGGCAAATGCTTTGATTCGTGACCTTTTATGAAAGTGCCGTATGAAGAAAAAAGGGACAGGAGTCTGGCCCCTCCTGGATGGGTCCTACCCCTTGGGAATGGAGCGGGCCCGCCCTGCTCTGCCATTCGTCCCCTCTCTGCCGTCCAGGGCTTGCCGTCCAGCCTGGCCAGGCTGCTGACGAGGGCAGGGAAAATGCTGCAGCTCTTCAGAGAATGGGGAGAAAGATGTGAAAAGTGGCCTCCTGCCCGCCCAGCTGAATGGGCTTAAAGTCCAGAGTTCAGAAGAGCCCCTGAGAGGTCATCCCACCCCACCTGCAAACCCGTTCAACCTCCAGAGCCAGCCAGCCAGACCCGCCCCCCTGAGGCCGGCTCCACAGCCTCCGCAGAGGACAACCCCACACGGCCCCAGGCTGCTCATGGCCATGCCCGCCTCGTTTTCAGGAAGTGTCCCTCTTACTTTGCCCTTGCTCCTTCTCTAAGTCTGAGTACTCTTTTGAAATGGAGACTAGATCACCTCAGGAAAGAGCCCAGACCCTGTTTCTTCTCATTTGGGGGGGTCAAACATAAAAATTACCACGCTTTTCATTGATGGTGTTTAACAATGTGAATGTAATTGATGGAAACAAGTCAAAGCCACAGTCACTTTTGAACGTGCCTTTCTGCCCTCCTCCTCTCCGTGTTCTGATGCACTCCAGGGGTGGCCCGTGCCTGTCCCCTACCAACTGCTGGACTGGAGAGTCTCCCTCAGGCTGAGTAACCCTGCCACTGGTCCCCAGTGCCACTTCCACTTCCAAAGTGGTGAGATTTCACTCTGCTTGGTGGCCAAAGCCAGGCCGGGCCAAGGCAGTGCAAAAAGCGGCCTGCCTTGGAGTGGCCGTGCCATTCGGTGTGTGTGCACGCTCCCGGCACGCTCCCGGCAGCCAGGGGCAGTGGCAGGTGCTTTTGTGGGCTTGGGCCACCCAAGGCAGTGATTCGTTCAGCTTTTATAATGTGTGTAAAACCTTTTAATTTGTTGCCAACATTAAAATATCAGTCTTGCATAAAAATCCAGATTCCTAGCTATTGTTTTAAAACGTAGGCTATCTGGTAACCCTGTCACAGATGTGCTGGAGCTGCAGCCATTAACTGGTGCAGGGGAGAGGGTAGCAGTGGTCTCCTGTTAGCCACAGGCCCCGCCTTTCCCCATAGGCTGTACCTGCCCTCCTTCTCTCCCAGTGGGCTTGGCCTCTGCCTACCCATGCCTTCGGAATGCCCATTTGTTTCCTGAGTCCGCCCTTCTGCTGCCGCAGGGTAAAGCAGTTGAGATGTGGTCAGCCAGGCAGGACTTGAGGGGCTGTAGTTTAGCCATAGTCATCCCTGACAAGAAGCATCCACCCAACAGGCAGGGGCTGCCGCCGCGGAACGACGCTTGCCTCTGGCATTCAGGCCTTCCCTCTGCTCTCTGTCGCCACCTCTGTTTTTCTCCCAGGCCACTTCCCGAAGGGCACTGGTGTGAGACCATAGATCCATGAGACAGGGAGCCCTGGTCTGGCACAGCCTGGTGGGGCAACCTGTGAAGGTGTGTTCTGGTTAGCTCCACACAGCCCACTCAGGAGCAAGGTAGTATGAGAGGATTTTCCTTGTTGCCATCTGGAGACTCTGGGGTGGGGTGGGGTGTCGCTGGGCCCTGGGAGCTGCAGGGCGCTCCGTGTTTGGGAGCATAGGTGGCAGGAAAGGAGCCCCTCATCGTCACCTACTCCTCCTGCTGGGTTGGTGCCCACGTGCGTCTAGTGGGAACCCTCACATGGCATCTCCCTTAGGAGGGCCACCAACTCACTCCTCTGGCCTCTGTGTGGCCCACGGGCATAGCACCCCCACCTTTCACCCAAGCCAGACTCCTGCCCAGCTCCTAGTGCCAACCCTGCATTTTGGAAATGCAGACAGCAGCCACATGGAGCGCCTCTGTGCAGAAAGTTGTTCCAGGACTCTAGGGGGAGAGCGGGGAGAGCTGTCAGCGGGGAGAGCTCCAGGCACCCGTGGGTGGTTTCACCAGGAGGCACAGTGTGTGTGCTCAGGGACTGCTTGAGGGACAACGGAGCTGGTGTGGCAGGAGGGAGGTGCTGGTGGAGGCAGCCCAGGCGGAGATCAGAGCCTAGCCACAGAGTTGCTGGGCCTTGGCCTCAGATTTGAGTAAAGGGATGCTTGAGCCTCTGCAGGAGAAAGAGAATGCCAGGCAAAAAGGCGGGAAAGGGGCTCTGGAGGCCAGGGGGCAGTGGGCGCTGCAGGCTGAGTTCAGTTTATGAGGGGCTGGGCCTAAGCAGCCCAAAGAGGTACAGTGAAGACACGGACTCACAGGAGCCTCCCCTTGGTGGGCGCTTAGGGGGCAGCTGAATCCGAATTGGCGGGGGTAGGACAGAGGCCTGCCAAGCTTTGGGGAGTGTGAGGACCCTCCTTTTGGGGAATCTCAGAGCGTCCTGAAGCTGGCCTTCCCTGGTGGGGTGGCCACCAGCGTGACCTTCCAGTGAACATGCAGATTTCTGTCTAAAACAGAAAAGCTCTGCGTGACTACAGGTGAGATTTTCCCAGTCCTAGGAAAATATTAACAGGCCCCCAGGACTGGAAATAAGAATTTAAACATAGAGTCACTTCCTCCTTTCTGGCCCTAGTTTCCACTCAAGGAAGCTGTGAGCCAGGTTGTAACAGAGGGGAGATGGTGAGCCCTGCTCTGACCCCTGGGTTGAATCCATCCTTGTTGTCAGTGGTTGGGCATGGGAGCACCCTGGGGGCCTGGGGTGGAACCTCTGAGACCATGAGGGTCAAGTGGCCAAGTGGCAGCATCCCCACCACTCAGCGATGCCAGTGGGACACGTTGTTCTGAAGGGTTATGTGGACCCTGAGACACTGGGGCCCTCGTTGGTCCCTTGGTTCTGAGAGCCTCTCACACCCATGGGGTGCCCTGAACTAGCTGGGTGGTGAGCAGGGCAGAGTTTTAGTTTTCAGTTGCCAGGTCTGGGTGCTAAACCGCAGCTTCGCTGGCCCTTTACCAAGCTGTGCCCTCGGGCAAATGCCTGACTCTCTCTCTCCCTCTTTCTGCTGGCAGAATGGGTGGTACATTAGATGCCACCGCACACATTCTTGCCTTCAGGCCTCCGGGGCTGTGCCGCACCCTATCTGTGTGACCTTCCTGCTCCCACCTGACCCTGTAGCCTTTCCCCATCTGCTTCCCCTGGCCTCTGAGCTTCTGGAACACTTAGAGAGTTTGTCCTGTGCAAATTATCTAGCCTCTGCTGGTCATTTGTCACTGGTTAACCTCACTGTGGTCATCAGAAAGGTCTCGGGGCCCACGGATAGGGCAGCTCTCCAGCCAGCGGCCATTGTGCTCCTGCAGGCCTGTGTGGCGGGCAGGGTCGGAGGGCCTCCTGGGCACGTGGGGCCTCTGCTCTCTCCCCTGCCTCGCCCTGTAGCCCAGCACTGGTTCCTGCATTATTCAGGGCTGTGACGCAGCCACTGTGTGCCAGACACTGTACTTGGTGCTAGAGATGCAACCACGAAGATCCCGAGTTGTTTAGGAGCCAGGAGGAGCCTCCTTCCCACTCTCCTTACCACCATCAGCCCACAGCACCTGGTGCCTCCTGGGTTTTTCACACCTCCCTGTTCTATATCTTTGCAGCTTGTTCCTCACCTTGGATAGCTTCTCTCTTATTGTCCCTATGTGGCCTCCAGTATGTCATTTTGGCATTGTCTTTACCAGGAAGCCTTCCGAAATGGCCCCAGGCTGGGTGAGAAGCCTCTCACTCCTCTCCTGCTCCCACGTAACCTAGACCTGTGTGCTGTCACCCTCTCTCTGTCTGCTCCCTCCCACACCGCACACACCGTGAGCCTGAAGGCCAGCACTCACGCAGCCTGCTCTCCCCCGCTCCCAGGACCAGGCACACTGTATGTGCTCTGGGAGCACTTACGGGGTGTGCGAGGCTTCTATAGTGTGAGCATGTGTGTACTGAAAGTTTGGTGGCTTGTCCAGTTAGCTCTTCCTGGATCATAATATTGGGCCCTTTCAGGTGTCATGTGTCCTGTTTTTTCTTTTCAAGGAGGCATCCAGAAAGGGGCTAGGTTTTAAAATGGAGAGCACTTTTGGATTTAAGGACCAGAAAGGGAAGCCATATTTTATGCTGAATTCCCAGTATTTTGGTATCTTCTGCACTCTACTCGGTGAACAAGCATCTCCTGAATTCCTGAGGAAATGTCTTTGAGGAGCTTAAATCTCACCCATCATTCAGCCAACAGTCACATGGGGGCCTGCTGTCCCATGGCGTTGCTGTGGGGAGGACAGTGGCAGGCTGAGCGGTGATGCTGGCCCCCAAGGCAGGATGGGGGAGCTGGGACCAGCCTGCACACGGCGTGAGAGGAGGGTGTGGTGATGGGCTGAGCTGAGCTGTCGCCCGTGGAACCTGCCAATTTGCAGGCATGAACTCAGGAAGGACTGTGGAGAGCAGGGAGGGCTTCCTGGAGGAAAGGGGACTTGGAAGGATGCTGATGTTTATTGAGCACTCATTATGGGCCATATGCTGAGCCAAGCACGTAAATGTGTAGCTTTTCATGACCATCATTAAGCAAATGCTGCCACTGTCCCCACTTTTACAGAAGAGGCAACCAAGGTACAGAGGTTGATGACTCGCCTAAGATTGCAGGTCATCTGAGTCCGTAGCTTAAGCTCCTTGGTAAAGGGTTCCAGGTGAGAGGTCAGCCCCCAGCTGGGGAAGGAGCAGCCTGTGTATAGGACCGCAAGGAGACAGGATGGGGCTGGGGCAGCAACCAGCACAGTGGGGAGGGTTCCACACGCAGGTGCTGGAAAAGGAGGGTGTCAAAGCCACCTGGTGCTCCCACAATGCAGGCAGCTGCCTGATGCCCCCAGCTTCTTCCCTGGTCCTCAGTGCAGGAGGCCACCTGGCAGTACCATACCTGTGTCCTGTTTGTAGACTTTATCTCTATGGCAATGAAGGCTATCTCTGCTTTCAGTGACTAGTATTTGCCTTGGGCACCTCTCAGGCACAGACATCCTCAGCTGTTCCTCCCCCAGGGACCTGTGGCCTGGGGCCTCTCTGACTGTGTCACCACTCCCCTGGCTCGCTGATGACCTTTCCCCTGAAACTCCTAGCTCTGCTGCCTGGACTGACTCCATACCCACCCGGCCTCTGGCGCCTCGACAGAATGCCCAGCACGACAGGCTGGCCCTGGGCTCTGGAGCCACACTATGTGGCTCCCTGCATTGCCTGCATGACCTTAGAAAAGTCATTTTACTCCTTCATGTCTCAGTTCCTTCAACTGTGAACTGGGACAATCAAAGTCACACCTCATAGGGCTGGTGGGAGAATTAAGTGAGTGAATTTTGTGAAATCTTCCAACAGCATCAGGCACATCGCTACATTAAGGGTTTGTATTGATTTTAGCATGACCATTCTTACAATTCTTATACCAGGTGGTTGCTGAGCACCTGCTCTGGGACTCAGTGCTGGGTATAGATGCTAAGCTCCAGGCCCTGTCTGGGAGGCCTTTCACACTAGTGGTAAGACCAGTGTTAACAGCTGTGGTATAAGGAAGCACGAGGTACTTGGAGGCTGTGAGTAAATCTGAGGACATTGTGTCCCACATCTGGCTAACTTCAAGCATTGGCCTTTGCCTGGATCTCTGGACCCTGCCTGACCATTTCTGCCAGCAGTCCAGGTATGATGTGTGATCCCAGCAGAGGAGTTTGGATTTGATGCAGTAGAAAAGCAGGGGCTGACATATTAACAGAAGACTTAGGTGATACAGCCTGTTAACCAACAGAAGACTTGGTTATCTCCAGAGTGGTGCAGTGACATGCTGGGCTCGCACTGGCAAAGAGATAGAAGGGCTGGAGCTAAGTCTTGAGGAGGAGAGAGTGAAGCCTTGTGGGTTATCTCTAGATGTAATCAGGAAGGCTACCCCTAAAGGTCCTGAGCTCTTCCCATGGAACAGGATGGCCACTAGGTGGGATGTTTTGAAGGGGACCAGATGAGTTGTTGTGTAGATCTGGGTTGGCAAACAAGTTTCCTCTCTGGACCAATCAGTCATCCAGTTCTGGCTGCCAAGGGTGCTGCATGAAAAGGGTTCTAAGACTGAGCAAGAAAGAGGACTGTGATCAATTAGTGATGTCTACCACGGCCGTGGGAGTGGGAGGGACTGAACCCATGTCACAGACTCACCATCTAGAGCCAATGATGTTTAACTTCCTTTACAGCATAAAATAACACACAAAGTTGGGTGGGTGGTTAAGTCTTAATAATGAAGTGTGATGAGGGCGCTGGTAGCTTCCTGAAAGGGTTGAGTAGTGCAGTGGCAGTGCCGGATTTGGATCAGCAAAGGCGTGAGGCAAAGGGCTGGAGCAAAGTCTTGGGATAGTGAAGTCCTAAGGGAGACCAAGTGGCCTGGACCCTGGCAGGGCCACACACCACTTAGGCACAGTGGCAAATCAGCAGCCCTGGGGAAGCTGCCCATTTCTGGGAATTGTGCAGAGGGGAAGGGCAGCTCTTGGAATTCAGAGCCATTTCCTCTGCATGGGTTGGGTCACTCCCCCCACTGTGCCCTCATTCCTCCGAGCTGGGCACACCCAGATATCAGAGAGATGAAATTAGCTTCCCAGGGCTGGTTCAGCTCAAAGTGGCTAGAAGTCCATTCACTCTCCCAGGAGCTCCATTAAGAGAGTATGTCCCTCTCTTCTAGCCTTATTTACCCAAACAACTTGTAGTTCAACTGACGGGGTTCCAGAGAATCTTCAAAATGATTAGTATAGAAATAGAGAAGCAAGAGCTGTACAAACTAAACCTTCAATAAAGGTGGCAGCATCCCTGGGAGAGGCTCTGAGTTGGCCACTGCCCCAGCTTTGAGTCTGTGGTCCTAGAGTCAGGGCCAGGGAAGCAGCCGCAAGGATGAACCCTATGGGTTAGTGAGTCACCATGACAATCAAAGCAAAGTCCTGTGACGCTGCAAAACTAATTGCCAAAAGAATTCAAGGCAGTGTGATGTGATGGTTCCAAGCACGACCTTTGGTGTCCAACGAAACCACCACAGACATCCACTAAATGGCGACGATGCTCCTGCTCTGTGGCCTCTCCCAGGTACCACCTGTTCTGACCAGGACTGTCGGACACTGCTGAAGACGTGGTGGTGGCTGAGGAGATGCAGCACATGGAGAAGCCAGGAAGCCCATAGACCTTTCACAATGTCTACAGCTGAAGTCGTTTCTGGGCAGTGTTTTGGGGTATTCTTTTAGGAAGTAAGATCTGTAGAAGCCCTAGAAACTGGGAACCTGGGGAGAAGGGGAAAACTTGGTTATATAACCCCTGAGGACTGCCATTTGCTGAGAGCCCACTAGGCATTATATCTGACACAGTATTGGGTCACCCAGCAGCCCTAGGTACTCTTAGGGCTGTGGATGGGGCAGGTAAATGGTCCGAATCACTGGCATCTACCAGATTGGAGGGAGACCAGGTACAACTGCTTTGCAAGTCACTGCAAATATGCCCTTGCTGGAGAGCCCTCCAGTTTTTTTTGTTTTTGTTTTTGTTTTTTTAAACAGGGACCTTACACATCCCTGAGCACCCTGTTTTTCTGTTTTATAAATGGGAGAACTGAGTCTCCTGGAAATTAAGAAACTTGCTTTAGGTCATACAAGGGGTCCATATCAGAGACATGAGTGAACTCCAGCAACCAGGCTGCAGAGCTGAAGGCTCTTCCTCCGTCCAGTCTGTTCCCCCAAAGAACCAAGGGGGGCTTTGCACAAGACTGCTCCCGGGAGGTCTGGGGCCCCCACCCCTCCTCCAGGCACACTTGGAAATTGCTGGGTGAGGAAGTTATTCTCGGGTCATCCTAGAGGTGTGAGCTTGCCTATCAGAAGAACAGGCACTGCCCCCTGATTCCTGGCCCGAGGGAGGATGAGTGGGTAGAAGGTTGCTTCGAGGCAGGGTAGAGTCACTGAACAGACCCTGAACACCTTGGGCCCTGCCCCGTCCTCTGAGAGGCAAGGAAATGAGGAGGTATGGCTCTTGTCCTCACCGAACTTCCAAGACGCTCGGGGTTGGTGAATCTGCCACTCAGGAAACAACTTCAAATTATGCAAGATGGTGCTAACCATGGGGAAAGAAAGGAGCAAAGGCCAGCCAGCAGCCCCAAAAGCTTATTTCTTGGCTTAAAGATGCTTGAAGTTTTCACAGACACATCATCAGGATTGTCGAGGCAGTGACACTGCCTTTTAGGAAGAAGTTTCCAGTGGAAGCAAGGGTTTGGGTTGCCTGTGGGCTGGGAGGGGCTCTTGAGAGGTGGTTACCATGGGAGCCAGCACCCATCTGCCAAGTGGCTGCTGTTCCAAAAGTTGGTTTCTGAGTGGAGGGGGCTGCTTGGAACCTCAGAGCTATTTCCCATGGAAACAATGTTCTAAATGATGGGTGATGTTCCCACACAGGCTTATTTAATCTGACTGCAATGGGGCTGAGATGGCGGGGCAGGGAGTGGGGGCAGGAAGCTGGGAATGGGGG
>PVKM010038705.1:0-14022 GCA_004027735.1 Carollia perspicillata
AGAACACTTAAATAATTGAACCAAGGTCACAGAGTCTGTAAGCGGCCAAGCCAGGACCAGAACCCAGGACTAACACCATATTCTGTGCTCCCTTGAAGTCTTTCTGAGCTGGTCTTCTAGCTCAGGGCATTCCTTTACCAGCTTTCTCCTCTCTCTTCCTTTCCACCCTAGAAGGGAATCCATGAAGATCATCTGGCACTCAGCCCTCTGCTCTTGGATAAGAAAGGGGACTCATATTTTAAGGTCTTTATTGATCAGTAATTAAGAGTATCCTGTTCACCAGGACCATTTTTTCATTATGAATTAGTAAAGTCATGCTAATATGCTACATCAGTCTCTCATGAATTTGTCTCTGGTGAGTCAGTTTCCCCGGAATCAGAGAGCCTAGGATAGCCTAACTGATCTCCAAAGCTGCAAAACTTCGGCGTAGACTTAGAACAGGGTGACTACCCCATGATCCCACCAGTCTGTGTGGGTGGTAGCACCAGGGGCGTGACCGAGGCAACACGTTCAAACAGTGACGAGGAGGAGGCAAGGCCTTCACATCACTGCGCTTTGTGTGGCTGTCATCTTAGCTTCTGCTGGCATCCACCCTTGGACTCTGAACAAGTGGCTCCTCTTCTCTGAGTATTTCCTTGACTACAAAGTGGACACAATCATTCTTGCCCTTGTGACCTTTAACAAGTTGGTGAAGAAGCTCAAATAATGAGTGAAAGGATGAGAAGGAGCTTTATAATCTGGAAAATGCTGTCCACACGTGAGTCGTTAAGGTCATGGCTGACGTTCCATTTCAGCCTCCTTCGTTTCCCATCATTTCTGTCCTGGGAGTGACAGAACAGCATGTGGGTCAAGGACCAAAGCGGAAGCCCATGGCATAGAGGAGGGCAGGGGGCACCACGCTCTCCCTGCGGCACTCCAGGGGCACACCGCCCAGACTGGGCCACCCCAATGTGTGGAGAACAGGGAAAGTGAGAGGAGGCACTTGTTCAAGGACTATAGGTTATGAGTGAGGTGAGGATTTTCTCCTTTTTAAAACAGTGAGCAAAACAGAGAGAGAATAAACCCATGCACTGGCTTTTTTC
Source organism: Carollia perspicillata (assembly GCA_004027735.1). NCBI lineage: Eukaryota > Metazoa > Chordata > Mammalia > Chiroptera > Phyllostomidae > Carollia > Carollia perspicillata. The sequence continues at coordinate 1,083 of PVKM010038705.1, forward strand.
TCACGTATGCTCATACTAGTTCAAGCATTGCCTTTCCCATATGCCTCTTGGATCTACTGTCTGTATCACATCATTTGCCCCTTGTTTTGCTTTGTGGATGCTCCTGGTCTCTCCATGTATCTGTCTCCTCCTTGGCCAAGGCACAGTGCCTTAAAGAATCACTGCTAGGAAGGCCTAGGGGATTAGACAGTTCCCTCACCGCGTGTTAGAGCTGAGGACCCCGAGACACAGAGAAGGTGGGTACCTTATCTAAGTCAGTTTTCACCAGGAAGCCTGACTTCTACCTTGTTCTGCACTTCACCAGCTGGGAGACCATGGGTAAGGCACCCTTGTACGGCCCTCAGTCTCCTACCTATTCAGTCAGGGCCACTGCACCCCTTGGCTCGCTTCTAGCCCTGACATCCTGAGGTTCTGAATCAACAGACCCTTCTCCTTGTCCCATCTGGGGCCTCTTCTCTCTGGAGGCCACCACACACGCCAGTCTTCCTTCAGAGACAGCTGTCTTCTCCGATTTGCTGTTTAATCGTCACCAGAGAAATGTCAGACTCTCCTTTCTTAAGCCATCCCAAGGTCTCTCAAAGGCAGTAAAGTCTTTAAGAATGCCTGGTATGATTAAATCATACTTGCTATAGACTAAGATTATTTCTTCTTTTCTGATTTTGTAAAACAAATTTTAAACCCTGTTTGTCATACATCAGAAACGCGTATTAGAATTACAAATTATTTTCATTGTCATAGTGTTGGTTAGAAGATAAATGAATAAGTAATGATGCCCTTGCAGAGGAGAAAGACCAAACAAAACAAGAAAGGCACAGGAGAGAGTGAGGTCAGATTAATCTCTAGGCCTGATGGCAAAGAAAGGCGACTCTTTCTGGGAATGAAAAAAAAATCCAAAAGATTCAAATAAGAAGTTTTCAGTTAATGAAACAAAAATGTTTCCCAGAAAATTAGACAACACTCTTCATTAATAAGGCTGACTGAACAGAGATGGCCAGACATTCCTTGCGGTGTATTTAATTTCATTTTGTTCTGGAAGTATTATCTTTAGTTATTTATTTTTTAAAATAATAAAGCCTAGAGTTTCAGGGGTTTGTTTTTACCCCTAATAAATGTTCTCTGGGTCATCTTCCTCCTCAGCTTGGTGCTCTGATGTGTTTTCTTAATTTGCCTGGAGTCTGAAAACAGCCTCATGCACAGGGGGGAGGGCAGGAAAGAAAGGCCTGACCTTCTCAGTCCTTGAAGTCAAGGACTACAAGTCAAGTTCTCTGAAAGGAGCTGACCTCAAGCAGCCTGCTTCCTGTGGCTGGGGAAGAGGGGGCCAGCTGCTCACTCCCGCTGCCGCACTTTCACTTCCTGCGCTCCCAAACACCTCCATTTTGTTACCTGACTCCAGTAGCAGAAACTGCAGCGGATGCTGGGTTCAAATCCTCGCTCTGCCATGTACCAGACATTGGGAACTTGGATAAGTCACTCATTACCGCTGACCCTCAGTTTCTTTGTTTGTGACACGGGAACAATCATAGAAACATTTTATAAGCTTTTAGCGAGAATTAAATACTACTTGCATAGCACGTAGCAAGTGCTCAGTATATGACAGCTAGTGCTCTCTTTCCCTCTCTCATGGGTGGGGACACAAAACACAAATACTGAGTGAGGAGAGATTCTCTGATCATCTCTCAATGCCACTGACCGGAAGGTGAATATCTTAATGAGCAGCTCTCTGAAGGCGGGCCCCAGCCTGGCCTCACCCACACCGTGTAGCCCTCTGACTTAGGTAAGAAGGTCTGACGTGTGTAGGCTTAGGTAAGTTTCCCAAGTCCCTCTGGTGACAACCTAGGCCTCACGAAGAGACCAGTCTCAGAGGATGGCTCAAGGCCTGGGAGGGAAAAGTGCACAAGGAAATTGACCTGGACAAATACTTGACTCCAAACATGAGCTTCACATCCCAGCTGAGGAACGACTTCTGAACAGAAAGTCAAACATCATGACAAGACAAAGCTTTCCTAATGCTTTCTGGAATTAGTGGGGCTACCAAGTGCCAAGGTATCATAGTATTTTGACATCTGTTTTGTTGTGGTATCTACCAATTCTGGCAGGGAAAACACAGGTGGGGCAAATTACACAGAGAGGTAAAGTGACAGGTCACACAGGTCATTGGGGGACAGATTTCACTAGCTCCCGGACCACCTTCTGCCACCTAGTCATGGTCGCCCTCAGATAAGGAGCCCAGCCAAGGTGAATTCTGCTGTAACCACAGGAGATCCTCAGAAGACTGGTCAGCAAATCTGCTCAAAAAGCCCAAATGAGAAGGAGGAAGCCTCTCCCTTACCCCTTCTGTGTCCCACACCAGACAGAGTCTTTAGTCCCCAGAGTCCCCGCATGGGCCAGGCAGGCAGAATGCTCCACTCCAGGGCAGGGCATGGGAATTTCTACAGTTCTGACTCAGGTCACATGATCCCAATCCTTGCAAAGGCCTCTGGGAATTAGACTCTGAAGGAGACCGGACAACTTCCCCTTGGCCTTACCCGCCCCCACTCCCAACCCCTACCCCTATCCCAAGGCCTGGGAGAGAAGCTGAGGCTTTTACGTGCCTCTCTAGGGATTTGGAGAATACAGTCTGCAGCCCCTCCCTTTTCCACCAGCGGGTGGGGCAGGTTTCCCAGCATCCTCTGAGCCTCAGATGTGACAAATGGAGTAGGCACTGACACCGAAGCTCCCAAGCCCTGCAGTTTGAAGACTAAACTGTGTTGATTGAGAATTTAATTGCTCTATAATGGCTGAGTAAACACTGGCTGGTCCATTGATCATGCCTCGGGCCAGGTGCAGAGAGAGGAAAGGCAGTGGGATGCACAGGACAACACTAACCGAGGGCTCTCCCTGAAGTCACCCTTGAAAGAATGACTCTTCTTCCAGAGCCTGAAGACACTGCCACATTCACCCTGTGGGTCTGCGGGCTGGTTAGCAAGTGACAGACAAGATGGGTGGAGGCACCAGGAGATTCTGGTTATTGGTTAGGCGGGAGGCTGTCTCAACGCATGCAGTGGGAAATGCAGGCTACAAAATCCTTTTTTTTTAATTGGGAGGAAACGTAAAATCCAGTGCATAAAAAAGTAAAACCCCAGAAGATTACACACTAATATATTAAGAGAAGTTAATTTTGTATGACTTGATTCAATTTTTATTTTCTTTTTATTCCTGTATTTTCTACATTTCCAACAACTAGCAAGTGTAACTTATAATCAGAGAAAATAAATGTTATTTAAGATTAAAAGAAGTATCACAAAGTATTTGTCCTATGCTACTTAGAAAAAAAAATCCTAGCAGCAGGTCTGTGGAAAGAGGATGCATTTGGAGTTAGGCCTGGGCTCACCCTCTCTAGCCCCAGAACTGATTCCTGGTGGTCCCTCTATCGAGATACCAATTTCTCTCCATCACAGATTCCTTATCTGTAACTGGGAGAAGCAGCTATCTCACAGAGAATTAAGTGAGATAAAATATTGAGGGTGCTGCCCTGGCTGGTATAACTCAGTGGATTGAGTGAGGGCCTGCGAACCAAAGGGTCGCTGGTTCAAGTCCCAGTCAGGGCACATGCCTGGGCTGCAGGCCAGGTCCCAGTTGGGGGTGTGCAAGGGGCAACCACACATTGATGTTTCTCTCCCTCTCTTTCTCCTTCCCTTCCCTTCTCTTCTCTAAAAATAAATAAGTAAAATCTTAAAAAAAAACCCCACAAAACTACTTAAAAGAATCTTGAGAATGCTTAGCACAACACTCCTGGCATGTTCAATAAACATTGTGTTCAATGAATATTAGTGTCTCTTCCATTCTGGAGTAGGGCAGAGTCATTTAGGAAGAAGGTCCAAACACTGGGGGTGAGTCGGTTCAGTCTGCTGGGGTCCAGACTGCACCCTATCCCCACTGTTATCTTCTCCTCAGTAGGCTGGGGGTTATTCTGTTTCCTCCCCAGCACCTCCTCTTTCTGACCTGCCCCCCAGCCTTTTGTCATTACCTTAATAGAAGCCAATCTTCCTTATCTCTCCCCATTGCCACTCACAGAAACAAATGGGCTGCCATTCTCCTAGATGCTAGGAGGCAGCTGGCCAGCTCTAGGGTCATTGTTCCGAATGTCCCTGAGAGCCTGAGGGGGAGGGGAACCCGTGGGATGGAAAACAGGGCTGCAGTTACTAGCCCCCTCAATTCCCGAGATTAAAGCCCTTGCCATCAACTAGCAGCAGGGAGGAGGTGGGGAAGGCAGATAAAAGAGCCTGGCATGGACTAGCTGCCCTCTGGCTGGCGCTGGGCCCACTTCCCCAGTTCTCACCTGAGGGCCTATTACCCTGGGGAGCACAGGCTGTTTGCCTAGGGATGTGTGAACCTAAGCACCATGGAGCCCACCATAACTGCCAGCCCCATAGCTGTGCCATTGTACCCCAGTCCCTGATGCCTACCACTCAGTTTCCCGTCTCACAGACACGCATCTTCCAGACTTGCTTAACCTCAGGGAGCCTCACTGCCCACTTCTGGGAGCCTCACTTCCTGGGAGGCCTCAGGTCCCAAGATTTCTCCTGACCCCATGCCCCAAAGGCTGTCTGTCCTACAGATGGGGAAGCACAAAGGAACAGGACTGGAGCTTCCCCCTCTTTGGGAGGGAGTGAGGATCTCTCCAGGCCCTGGGGCTCAAACCCTGTGGGGAGGATTTTTCCTCCCCACCCCTATCCACCCCCGCCCCCCTCGACAGCAGCTCCTCTCTATCAGTTTATACAGATCAGCAGCACTGCAGCCCCGAGGGCATGACCCTACAGGCTCAAGGAAAGGAATTCTTGCTCAGCCCTATAGCTTGGGTGTGGGCAAGGAGGGGACAGACCCCCAAAACTTGTGCTGACCTTGGTCACCACTGGCTTTAGGGCATAATGGAAGGTGAGGGGGCCTCTGTGGCCAGCTCTGTGATCACACAGGAAAGGCCCCAGTGACCCTGAGATCTGATGATTGGTTTGGATTCTTTATTGGTGTCTCCTGTAGAGATTAGTTGGCCCGTTCCTAGAAATGCTCAGAAGAGGATGATTGGGCTGGAGGCTGGCAGAACTGGTGGAAAACCAGACTGGCTTATGGGGAGGAGCCTGGCTTGTGTTAGAGGGCTCTGTGCTGGCCCTCAGCCTGGTTGGTCTCTGACCTCTGCATTCTTGTAGAGAAACTCACAGGGAGGTGGGACACCTGGCTAAAGAGGGGTTAAGGGCTGGGAAGGATTCAAGAATAGGGTTGGGGGCAGGGATGTTGGGAGTCTGATGGGAGAAAACTTATCTCAGGATGGAATTCCCCCATGAATCCAAGAATAGACAGACAGACTGACACATACACTGTCAGAAAACATCTAGATAGGCTCCTTCCCGAGAAGGCAAGGAACTGTCATCAGAGGCACAGACAGACAGACAGACAGACAGACAGACAGACAGACAGAAACACACTCCAGGAAACTACAAGCCAGACAGACAGGACAACTTAGAATAACTGGGAACAGAGACAGACAATAGGTGGACCAACTTGGGTGCTGAACTACCTGCCCCACCAAGAGGGGAGGGCTGCAGTAGGCAGCACCTCTAAGCTCTTCCATGTACCAACATTCAAGAAAATCTGCCACGATCCACCCTCCCCTGTTAGACCACCCTTGCCCCAAGGTTGGGGACTGCCCTTCAAGGGGGAAACTGAGATAACATCTCACCCCAAGTCTTGGAAGAGAACCCTTATTCCCTTGGAGCCCAGACCCCATGAGGGGGAAGCACCTCTCCCTATCCCCACATATACCCTCCTCTCTCCCACTGCTTCCCACCAGGAGCCACATGGCAGGGCCAGGGCGGGTCTGGCCAGGCAGAGGAGGGTTGGCATGTGGAAGAGTGGGAGGGGTCAGTTTGAGAGAGAAGAAGGACCAAGAAAAACCCAAAGGAAGATTCCTGTTGTTGGGTTTTGTGAGGGTATGATGTTACCCATCTTCACCAATGCCTGATGCTTGGGTGGCAGTGATGGGGTGGAAGGCAGACCTGATAGTTTTCTCACTGCTCCTCCCTTGACAGGGAGGAGATCTTTTAGAAGACATGGGAAGAGCCAGAGCCCGCCATATCTTTCTTCCCAGACCACCCTTGTGCCACTCCACTCTGTCCTCTCTACTTCCTCCTCCACTTTCTCATTCTTGCATTTCCCTCCTTCCTTCCAGTTTCCAGGTGAGCCATTCTCAATTTGGAGGTATCACAATGCTCCCCCCCCCACAGATGGGGGCCTCCTCAAGGATCCAAATGGTCTTCCTTGTCATTATGTCCTAGCACGGCACTTGGCACAGAGGCCACCCAGGGCCTTGCACAGAGCTGGGTCCTTTCCTTTGCCCTCCATCCTCCAAGTTGGTCAGCTGCAGGGAACAACCATGCCTCCTGCAGCCTTGGACTGAAGGATCTGGAGGGGTTATTGTGGCCCAACTGCCGTAGTTTCCTTGTCAGAGTCCTGCCTTGCACCTAATGCCTTCTGACTTCCCTTCAAGGAGAAGTGAGTAGTAATGCCTTTCAGGGGGTGGTTTTCTGTCCTTAAGCTCGATAGCCATTATCTCTGATTATTATCTAGTGATTGTCCAAGGAAGAAAGGGAAAGATCATGGAATGGTTAAATCCTAAACCTGGAAGTGGCGAGCAGGGGGAGTCAATGTCCTAAGTGTGAGCCTGTGTGTTGGTACTTACTGGCTGTGTGACTGTGGGCAAGTCCCTTGAGTGCTCTGAACCTCACTCACCTCTCACGTAAGACAGGGATTATAAAGCCTGCCTGGTCTCATTTCCTTAAGCAGGTGAGAGGCTCAGTGAGGTTATATGTAAATGTTATGTTCTAAATAGACCAACCCCTTCTTTATACAGATGAGGACACTGAGGCCCAGGGGTGTTAAATTGCCCAAATTCATTCTGACAACAGGAAACTGTAGATGGGGCAAATTTTAGTTCAGAATGGAAGGATCATGACTCTAAGTGATGTAAAGAACAGGAGAAATGTGCAGAACTGTGAGACAGAAAAATTGATGGAAAGGAGAAGAAAACAAAGTATAATGGGGACAGAGACTGACAGACAGTACACACAAATCAAGATGAGAGTGAGAGGAAGTTGATGTGGGCAGGGAAGAGGGGATGGAGGAGCCGAAGGGCAGTGAGAGAGATGAATGTGGGAGGAGGAAGGTGAGAGCATGATGGAGAGAGAACACAAGGAAAGGAGACAGGAAAAAAGAGGGCGTATGAATGACTCGAAACAAGATGAAGGAGAAAGCCTGGGATGGTGACACCAATCCCTGACCTTTCAATACTCCCCTTCCTTTCCAGGTTGTCAGCTAACTCAGTGAAGTTTGTAAAATTCTGAAATTAAACTCAGTCATCTTGGATCCTTTATGGAAAGAGAAAGATTAGGGAAAAATGTAAATATTTGATTTAAGAGGAAATATGGGCACTATCATTGATTGAACAACTATTGAGTGACTGAGTGATATATATATAACATTATATTATATAATATACTATATATAATATATATTATATATAATATTATATATATATATATAAATTTCCCTTGACATTTAGAAATGTATTTCATATAGGCCATTTAGAGGGGAGGAACATAAATTTGGGATTTGAACAAAAGGGCATAATGTCCTCAAAAGTTGGGAATGGCTCATCTGGGGTCCAGAGGAAGCAAAGAGAAACAGAAGTATGAGGAAGGAGGTAAAAACAAACAAGTGAGCAAAACACAAGACCCGAGAGGAAGAGGCCAAATGGCACAATGGTGTGTGCTTTGCTCTTCGGGGCAGGACTGTGGGGGTGGGGAGGGGAGGACCACCCACCAATTACTGCGCACCTGTGGGAGGCCAGGTCAGCACAGGAAGGCTTCTGCTCGGCATCAGCGGCTGGGCAGCAGAACTGGTGCAGCACGGTCTCATTCCTGCAGGCAGAGCAGAGGGAGAGCATCAGAGCTTGGCTGACACAGGCTGGGCCCAGCCTGGCTCTCTGACACCAAGGCACTTCTGCCCTGAAACCTTGCCCTGTGTCACTGAAGTCTCCAGCACTGCTCCAGGGAAGGAAGTGCAGCATCAACTTTCTGTCATCAAGACCTCTTCAGTCACCGATTAGGCCCAACTCAATCACCACCTCCTGCTTGCAATGACCTCTTGTCAATGGAACTCTTCCTACTTCTGCACCTCTATCCCCTCAGTAGCTCCTCTACTTGTATGAGCCATTTATTCCCTCTATCCTTGGTCATTATCATAGTTCTTTATAACCCTGCTTCCCACTAAGGTCCTGCAAGGCAGAACTAGTCTATCATTCATCTGTGATGCACAGAATTGCATGCAGTAAACATTTTAAAGCTGTTCATAAGCAAAGATACAAAGCACTCCTACAGAAACTTTAGTGTTGCCAGATGAAAATCCAAGGTATGGTGCTTCGTGGATTTGTTCGATGCAGATGAAAAGCCAATCCAGGAAGCAGAGACCTGGTTCTCGTGCCAGCTAGCCAGCTGTGTGATACCTGGTTCACCTCTTCTGGACCTCCCATCATTTACTGATGAAATGATGGAGTTGAGCTAGAGAAGTGGTTCTCAACCCCAGCTGCTAATTTATTAGACTCACAGAGATATTTTAAAACCTACCCTGCCCAGGCCCTGCCTACCCCCAAGGACTGATTCACTTGGTCTGGCCTGGCTCCCGAGCACCAGGAATTTTTATAAGCTCCCAGGTGATTCTAAAGGCAGCCAGAATTGAGAGTAATTAGACGAGATAATTTTCAAGTTCCCTTCCACCTCTAAAATGCTGCAATTCTAATATCCACTTTGAGCCAACTTGGGACTTAATGTTGAAATTACTTTTTCATAAAGTAATACTGTCCATTGCTTTCTCTCTCTTAGCAAGCAGTCACTGCACTGGGCCTTATGGAGTCAGACAATATCAGGCCTGAAAGGGCCCCCAAAGATCACCTGAAAGAGAGTTTTAAACTTCTTTAGCTTCAGAATACTTTGTCCAAATCCAGTCTTTACTGGAAGCTGCTAAATTTGGCTATCCTCATGGAAGAAAGTAATGTTGAAGCCTACCTTAATTTGACAAAAATAAGTTCCAAAGAGATTGCATGATTAAATGATAAAAATATAACAAGGGAAAATAAAGAAGGAAACTTAGGAATATAGGCTATATGTTAAGGAGACTTAAAACAGGAAACTGAAAAGCCAGTAAGAAAGATAAACATATCTGACTATATGGAAGAAAAATATCTGGTATGAAAAAAGATGCCCTATTAAATCAAAAGAAAAGCCCTATCAGTGTGGCTCAGTTGGGTGGGCATTGCCCTGCAAAGTGAAAGTTTGCCAGTTTGATTCCCAGTTAGGACACATGCCTGGGTTGCAGGTTGGGTCCTTGGTTAGGGCACATGCAAGAGACAACTGATTGATGTTTCTCACCCTCTCTTTCTCCCTCCCTTCCCCTCTCTTTAAAAATAAGTAAATAAAATCTCTAAAAAATAACTCAAAAGACAAACGGCAGAATGGAAAAATATATTTGCAACACGTATGACAGAAGGCACGTTAATGATTCTACTTTGAACTCAGTAGAAAAAATTGGTAAAGGATATGAATTCTGGTTGACACAAGAGGAAATCCAATGAGCTGAAAAATGTAAGGAAAGATGTTCCATCTTATAGTAAATAGGCAAATGCAAATACCCCATGCGGGGGGCGGGGCTGGGAAGCTGGGCAGGAGAGGAGCAGAGCACAGAGCAGCTGGCTCAGGGAGTTTCAGACTAGCAAGCAAGCAAGATGGGCATTAAAAGTCCTCAAAGAAGGCAGTGTGGACCTGAAGGCAGAGGGGAACCCTGGGCTCAGCCAGAAAAGGACCTTGTTTCTTAACTAGGAAGCCCAGGAGAGAGTGGTGGTGGTGCTGCAGCAGACCGGAGGGGCCAGCTGGCTGGCTGGAAGGGGAAGAAGGTAAGAGTTGCAAGGAGCTACTTAAAGCTTTGCCAGGGCCAGGAGAGGAATCATGGGAGGCTGCGTGCCTGTAACTCCCTGCATCAATATTTTGTTTGAGACGCAGGAGTCTCCTGTGAGGCTATAAAAACAGCTGAGTGGTTTGGAGGAACTGATGATGTGTGCAGTCCTGCTGTGGATGAAGCTGGCAGAAGAATGAAGAAGAGGGTTCCCAGCAGGAGAATCAAGGAGGAAAAGCTGGAACTCACTGGGGCAACTTTGAAGGAAGAAACCCTGCCCCAGTTCACCAAGTAGAAGGCAGCAGCTCTAACCCCCAGTCTTCGAAAGGAAGTAGTGAGGGAACATCTCTAAAGGTGCTGTCTTGAGCTCCAGAAAAAGGGAGACATCATAAAATCATTTCCAGTCACCTCCCCACCCTCACTCACCCTGGTACCACCATCACTAACACTGGTAGAGCCTAAAGAATGGGTTCCTTTTTTATTTTTCCACTTTCTCTCAGTTTTCTTATCTCCTCCAGTAAGCTTTCTCTATTTAAATAAGATGAATAGAAGGGAAAATACCCTCATTTCCTCAGAACTCACTCCTATTACAAGGAGTGGGTGGGGGCAGGGTGGGGAGAGAGGCTCAATATCCAAAACAACTTTGAAAAACAAGAACAAGCTGTAGGACTTACACTGTGTGCTTTCAAGACGACCAAGCTACCAAAATTAAGGCAGTTTGGTGTTGGCATAAGGATAGACATACAAATTGACTGAACCAAATAGAGGGGCTAGAAACAAACTGTAATGATTCTTGGTAAAAGTATCAAGATAATTTAATGGCAAATGACAACCTTTTTAACAGCTAGTGCTGAAATAATTGGGTGTCCACATGCAAAAATGTCTTTAATCTATTCCTTGCCCCATATATAAAAATTAATGTAAAATCAATCGTAGATCAAAAGAACAGATAAAACTGTAAAGCTTCTTAAAGAAAACATGGGATAAAATCTGTGACTTTAGAATATGCAAAGATTTCCTAGCTAGGACATGAAAAGCATAAACCATAAAGAAAAAAAAATTGTAAATTAGACTTCATAAAAAATGTAAAACATTTTCTCTTTGGAAGACATTATTAAGAATAGTAAAGAATTCTTTTTTAAGTTTTATTTTATTACAGTTGACATTCAATATTATTTTATATTAGTTTCAGGTGTACAGCACAGTGGTGAGACAATAATATACTCTACAAAGTGACCACTCCCACATTTCAACCACCCACCTGGCACCATATATAGTTATTTGATATTATTGACTATATTCCTTATGCTCTACTTTACATCCCCATGACTGTTTTATAACTACCACTTTGTTGCCCATCCCTGCCCCCACAACCATCAGTTCCTTCTCTGTGTCTATGAGTCCGTTTCTGTTTGTTTGTTTAATTTGTTCTTTAGATTCTGCATATAAGTGAAAGCATATGGTATCAGTCTTTCTCTGTCTTATTTCACTTAGCATAATAACTTCTAGGTCCAACCATGCTGTTGAAAATGGTAAGATTTCATTCTTTTTTATGGCCAAGTAATATTCCATTATATATATATACCAAACTTTTTTTATCTAGCTGTCTATTGATGGACAGTTGGTCTGCTTCCATACCATGGCTATTGTAAATAACGCTGCAATGAACATAGGGCTGATATGTCTTAAGAAAAATAAATAATTTTTAAAACACATTAATAAAAATACAAAAACTTTATAGAAAAGTATACAGAAGATTTGAACAGATTCTTTACTAAAAATGTAACTTATACTTCTGGCCAAGATGGAGGTTTAGGTGGAAATATTGTGCCTCCACACACAATCAAGATTAAGGACAACAAAGATTTACAAACAATAACCCAACCAGAACACAGAAAATTGAACTACGGAAGTCCAACAACCATTCAACTAGACCAGTAAGAGGGGCGGAGTCGGCAGTCGGCGGAGGGGGAACGCGGCTGGAAAAGGCAGTGGCCGGCACACCCGGGAGCGCCGGGGAGCATACGTGGTGAGCAGAGCACGTAGGGCACACAGGACAGTTGGCCGACCTTGGACACACATTCATGCACAGATAAACGAGGCAAGAACAGGCAGTGAGACGGACTGCACAGCCCAGGGCCCCAGTGACAGGAAATAAAGCCTAAAAACACTGATTGAAAAGGTGCGGGGAGAGACTCCCAGCCTCACAGGAGAGTTCGTTGGGGAGACCCGCAGGGTCCTGGAGTGTGCATAGGCCCTCCCACCTGGGAAAAAGCGCCAGGGGGGCCCAGTTTGCTTGTGGGAGGCAGCAGAGGAGACGCAAATCCGAGAGAACCCAGAACAGGCACCATTGTTCCCTCTCTCAACCCGCCCCCACAGTAGCATCACAACCCAGTGACTGGGTTGCCCCTCCCTGGTAAACACCTGAGGCTCCACCACCCATACATAACAGGTGCCACCTGACCAAAAATGACTCAAACAGAAGAAAAGCTCAGAGCCCAGAGCCAATACTTTTAAGTGGCCAAGAGATAGCCAACCTATCAGATGCACAGTTCAAAGCACTGGCGATCAGGATGCTCACAGAACTGGTTGATTTTGGTCACAAATTAGATGAACAAATGAAGGCAATGCTAAGTGAAATGAAGGAAAATGCACAGGGAACCAATACTGATGGGGAGGAAACTGGGACTCAAATCAATGGAGTGGACCAGAAGGAGAAAGAAACAACCAAACAGAAAAGAATGAAGAAACAAGAATTCAAAAAAATGAGGAGAGGCTTAGGAACCTTCAGGACATCTTTAAATGTTCCAACATCAGAATTATAGGGGTACCAGAAGGGGAAGAGGAAGAGCAACAAGTGGAAAACTTATTTGAATGAATAATAAAGGAGAACTTCCCCAATCTGGCAAAGGAAATAGACTTCCAGGAAGTCCAGGAAGCTCAGAGAGTCCCAAAGAAGTTGGAT
>PVKM010038706.1:0-14024 GCA_004027735.1 Carollia perspicillata
TCAGGTAAAGGTATAAAAAAGAACCAGTATCAACTGCTTGAATTCTCAGCTTTTAATATACTCCACAATAGCTAGCAGCAGTTTTTCAGGAGACACTAGATTGACTGGTTAATTATGGAAGATGTAAAACTCTGTGTACAGAGAGCAAATCAAACAAGTATTCATTCACTTGGCACTCCACCAGAAAACAGCAGACACCTTTTATTTGAAACTATTTGAGGAGACAAATCATAATGCACGACATTGAAAATTCCCATAACAAATGCGTAGTGAGGCTGCCAGCAAGATTACTGATTCACATTCAAACATAAATTTATGGGGGAAAAAAATCACCTCGATTCACTTCAAAGTAAATGAATTCTTCCATTAGGATGTGCTGTACTATAGCCCGCTGCGCGATATCCTTCAAGTTGAATGAGATCACCTTCAAGTTCTACCATTACCGCACTGATGTCTTGACATAACTTAAAACTTATGTTATATTCTCTGCCATTTTGAACATAAGTGATGCAGACACTGGCAAGGAATTTCTTGATTCACTGTATTTGGACCAATGAAGATAATTTGTTTTCATCCACATTTATTCAGAAGAGTTCGCCTAGCTGTGAAGCAAGTCTGAACTTCTGGAAGTAGGCATAAGGAATTCTTGTTTGAATAAATCTATCTTGAAATGACAAAACTTGCAAAAGATAATTATTTCAATATAAGATGCTGATTTTCATGAATGTCATGTAGGACTCTGAGCTGCATTGTTCATTGGTCTGACTAGGCATGACCTTGGTATTTCACATTATGTTGGATATGAATGAATCTTAAAGAAGTACAAGATATATTTCACAAGAGTAAGAATTGTTCTGCTTGTCTAAGCCAAAATCTTTTCACCCCACCGTTGTACCATATGTTCTGAGCAGATTGTCTATTTGGCTACTGCTCTCAGCCCTGGAATGGTCTCATCTCAGTGGCGAAATGATCCCCGTATGAAAGGAGCTTGTCGGGCCTGTTAGGAACTCACAGGATGAGTGGATCTATATCACCCCAAGATTCCAATTAGTGTGAGATTATTCCTAGTCTTTGGCAAGTCCACAAAAAGGATAAATTAATACATTCTAATATGAGGTCTTTGACAGAAATAAAATTGGAATATTATTTTCCTTTACTATATTGCTTAATTCTGGGACACAGAATTTGGATAATTTTTATTAGAGAAAAAAATTCTCAACTCTTCTGTGCTTACCTAGTTTCTAAAGTCATGTAAGTGGCTAATAGTCATTGAGGACTGAATATATTCCAGGCCCTTTCTAAGAATCATACATGCATTTATGGTTCACAAATAATAACCAATGACAATAATAAATAAGAAAATGACATAGTTTGATTTTTGCTAAATGCTACCAAAGAAGAGTGAAATTGAAGGAGACTCGGGAGTTGGGGAGTCAACTGTGGTGTAGGGAAGACACGAATTGCAACTTTAAATAAAATTTTCAGTTAAGCAGATGACCTTTGAGCAAAGAGAAGAAAAAAGACAGATCGCCATGTGCACGTCTAATGGAAGCACATTACAGAAAAGCGGACACTCAGTGCAAAGTCCCTACAGCCAGGAAGTGATGGTTGTAATACAAACACTAGCGTTCTGATTTCAGAACTTGGTTTTGCCACCATACTATTCTATGTATACATTGACAAATTGATTGAGAAAGTCAATTAACATTAGTTTTAGAACCTATGGAGCTAAAGAAAAATCAAGTGGCATAAAATACAAATCCTGCTCTCAAATAATTGTCTCATCAAGAAGATGTAACATACACGTATACATGCATGACTATAGAAGGAACATAGTCTCATTGTCCAGTAATGCCTGATACTGGATCTTAAAGATGATATCCAGAATGTTGAAGAAACCTTGGAAGAGCTATAGCTAGGAGTGGACTTTGAAGGGTCCATAGGTTTTGGATAATTGAAAAGGACCTTTCAGATGATGTGAGATAGGAACTCAACAGATTTATACCCATATCCAGGCCGTCCCCTTTGCCAAAAAGTTGTTTTGCCATTCTTTAAAACCTTCTAGTGATGTTAAAAATATTTTGTCTCTTAGGTGTTAAGGAATGGCTGATGCAATGGTGACATTTTAAATATCACTTTACCAGGTCAGTAACCCTCCAAATTTGGAGTAGACTCAGAATTTGGCACAAAGGATGATTATGTTTGAGTCTAGTTTATGTTAAATGGGAAAGGGGATGACTGGTGGGTGCACTGAGCTCTCTCACTCTCCCTGGGCACTGCCGCACTGAAGAGGTGTTTGCGTGTAGGTGAGATGTTGCTTCACGGTTTACAGTGTGTGCTCTGGCCTTTTGAATTCAGTAATAAAATGTGCAAGATACATCATTCCAGATTTCTGCTAAGCACTCTATATGAGAATTACAGAGTTTCTCCTTTACAATATCATAAGTCTAAGAGCAAAATACCTTATTTATTAAAAATAGTCATTCCAATACATAATTATTAAATCTGTGTATGCATCAGATATTTTATATGCAGTGGTATGCTTCGATCTTCAAAGAATCACTATTATACATATATCCACAAGTAAAACAAGTTTTGCGCATCTGTTTTACAAAATCAGACAGTCTGCCTCCACCTTGGAATGACCGGGAAGGACTCTCACCTCCTGCTCTCTCCCTGTTCTACGGTGTATTGTTCTCACTCACAGGCGATTTTTGTGCCTACATACTGAAGAACAATTTTGGTTACCTCAGCTCAGGGAAAAGGATGCCATGTAGTGTCTAGAGCTGTAAATGGTACTAAACATCCTACAATGGACTAAATAGTTTCTCACAAATAATTATCTGAACCCAAAACTGTTAACAATGCTGAAGTTGAAAAACAATACAGTTCCTTGTGACATTGAATAAGGTCGACCTGTGTAACCAACAGGATATTGTACAAACAATGGTGTGTAACTTCCAAACCTAGGTCATAAAAGATAATGTGGCCTCTCTATAGCTCTCTCTTAATTATTTACTTTGGGGAAAGCTAGTTACTATGTTGTGAAGAAATTTACATAGTCACATAAACAGGT
Organism: Carollia perspicillata; assembly: GCA_004027735.1. Lineage (NCBI taxonomy): Eukaryota > Metazoa > Chordata > Mammalia > Chiroptera > Phyllostomidae > Carollia > Carollia perspicillata. The sequence continues at coordinate 3,077 of PVKM010038706.1, forward strand.
CTCCCTGATGAGGAACTTGAGTTTTCAAGAAGTGTAAGTGATCCACTGTGGACACAGATCCGCCAGCACCAGAGAAGCCTGCATATGACCACATCCCTAGCTGTCAAGAATGCAAACTTGTGAGCTGCAACTACTTACCTGTGCTACTTCTGAATTTCTGAATCACAGAAATTATGAGATAACAAATGTTTGTTGCTTTTAGCATCTAAGGCTTGAGATAATTCATTAGGGAAAAATAGATAAAAATGCATAAGTTAACTTTTCATATAAGCACTATGGTTCTTAGTAACACTATAATCCACTATAAAATTAGATTCGGTTTTATCTACCCCTTTGGGTATGAAAAGATATACAATATTTTTCCCCAGCAGCTGTTCAGAGCGAAGCAGTTCTTTAAATCCTTTCTATCTCAAACAATATTCCAGAAGTACTAAATCAGAATTTGAATATTTGCAGAATCCTCAGATTATTCAAAGGCCTTTTAAAATTTGAGTGCTGTCTGAAAGGCTAGAGAAAAAAATAAATAAACTCAGCTAGACTTTGCCATTTATTAATAGTTTTTGTATGTTAAAATTGGAAATCACCATAAATATATGAAGTGATATTCTACATTGATACTTTAGGTTTTGCTAATCTTTAGAATTTTTTGTATGTTTTTCAAAAATAATGAAGATTTATATGATTGAATCAAATTTCTTTTGTAATAGCTTCGGAGCAACCATTGGTTTTACAGCTGAATATTTTCTAAGCTTTGCAATTAAATTTATGATATTTACTGCTTGTTTCTTCACAAATGAAACCCAGACCTCTGTTGTATATATTTTGCATATGCCTGGACCTTCATTATATACACCAACATTAAAACCAGCTCTATTTCAGGAATAAAGGATTATTCCTCAAAACTGAGCTTTTAAAAATGCCAGGTATTGTCAGAAACTTGGCAAATCTAGTCCTCAAAGGGTGTTGGCAGCTTGGCTCTATCTACACTGTCAAAGTCTTAAAGACTTCTACTTAGTAACAGAATTAAATTTTTCTTGTATCCAAAAATAAAAAATAAACTCAGTGAGGTGCTATTTTGAGAAATATGTCTGAAGTAACATTCTATTTGCATTTCTGACATGGATGCCTTCTTTGTCATTTAAAGTTTCAACCATTTTCTTGCATTTCTAAATACAACTTTGTTGCCCGTCACCTTTTGTCTCTGTCTGTGGGCTGGGTTTCCCTCTCTACCGGAACGCTGATGCGGACCTACTTAGTCCTTGTCATTTGCCATCCTTCCCATGCGATTCTCCCCTAGGTGGCCACTATCTGCATGCCCATGATTCTCCACAACAGTTCTCCAGTTCAGACCTCTCCTCCAAGCTGCGTATTTGTGTTATCTAAATCCACCGTCAACTATCCCACTTGGAAATCTCATAGATAATTGATAGTGAACATGTTCAAAATATAATTACTGGTTCTCTTCTCACCAACACTTACCTGTCCTTTCCTGGTGTTTCAAATCAAAGGGAACAGCAATGTTATCTATTCATTTGCTCAAGCCAGAAAGTCTGCATCTCTTCTTTCATTATTCCTCCACCTGATTCCATATTTGCATTATGATTAGATCTTAACCATTTTTATTTGAATATGCATGTTGAATCTATAAGCATATTTTCTCTTGACTTAAACCACTCACTTGCAATAGTCTCATAATTGGACCCCTGTCTGCACCAATGAAGAGTAGCATGAAGGAGACCTTCTTAAAGCACAAATCACACAATATAAATTTCTCTCTGTAAACTCTTAAGTGGCATCTCATTACACTTAGATTGAATCTAAAACTGTACAGGACTAACTATTCAGCCTCACATTTGCCTTTGCCTTTTTCCAGAGAGATCTCTTCATGATTCAAACACACATATAACCCAAATTACTTATTAATTCAATAAAATCATATGCACCCTGTCTGCTAAATAAATTACTTCTAAAGAGCAAAGCACAGATATATCTTGTGCTTTGATTTTTATCTTTGAAATATAAAATTAAAATTGGTAATCTGTACTTCTTCTGAAGTGTCCAAATGGTATATGGAGAGTGTGAATTGAAAAATAACTCGTGTAGCCCTGGTCAGGTGGCTCAGTTGGTTGGAGCATTGTCCCATGCACCAAACTGTTGCAGGTTCAGTTCCCAGTCAGAGAGCTTACTTCAGCTGCGTGTTCATCCCCCTGTCTCGATGAGTATGTTAGGCAGCTGATCGATGTTCCTTTCTCTCTCCCTCAAATTAATAAAACATATCCTTTGGTGAATATTGAAAAAGGCAATTCATGTAAAACTAAAAATATGTATCATGCATAGTATTATTTAGACTCCTATTTATCTGGACAAAACATTTTGTTTATGTAGGAAGTTTAGTCCTCAACAATTTATTTTTGGAAAAAAATCATGTCAGTGTTATTCTGAAAACTGATTTTTGCCAAACTTAGCATCTGCCTTCATTTGAAATCTTTTGCTAAACTGAAGACCCTCAATCTTGATAGGCCATTTTTTCTTCCTTTGTGAGAAGGACTTCACAAGCTGTAGATGCTACGGTTGTCTTCAGTAAACTTCTCAGATTGTGCACGTGACAGGAAGGTGACTTCTGAGTCAGCGGGAAGAAATGCCATTAGTTACATACCCGCCAGGCTACTACTGCCTAGAAATTACAGATGCATTTACTATTTATTCATCTGTAATGGCCAAATTACATTTACTGTATTTGTTAGAATGCTTCCATCAGTATAAACACAATCAATCTCGTCCACTTCTTACTTATAGGTTATGATTTAAGGAGATAGTCTGTCCCAAGACGAAACTTTTTTTCAATGAACATTTCTGAGCAATTATGAAATTGAAAAGTTTGACCAGACATGTCACTGGTAATGTTTTATGTTGTTTTTTGAATAAAGAAGCATTGCTACTGCCTAAGTAGAAGAAAATCCAAGTTCAGTGCTTGAATTTATGCTATGCTTGTGGATGATTGATTATTGTGACAAGAAATCCAGAAAAACATAGACTTTTAAAAAATGTTAATGATGCTGACAACAGAGACTTATAAAAGGCACCAACAAGGTTTTCTGTCACTTTCAAGCTGTCACATAATTCCTACCTCACACATGCACAGAACTGAGTTTTAAAAAAATAATGAAAGTAATGTTTTTAATCTAGGGCTATAATTTTTCTTCTGGAAAAGTAGCTACTTTCCCAAAATTCACTTTGTGTCAAATTCTGCAGGCACACTCTTACTGTGACCAATAATTCATCATCAATGTAATTATCATCATTACAAAATACTCATTGAACACGAACAGCATCATGGCTCTGATGTGATTTAATTTTTTTTTATTTTCTGAAAGCAAAAAGTTTATTCATGTTTGAAAATGCATGCAACTACCACAAGGAAGATTTTTTTCAATCTAGGGCATAATCCAGTTAGAAAGGAACACGAAATGTCTTTAATACATTAGCATTGCCACCACAAATTATTTTCATTGCTCAATCAGTTTCAAAATTGCATACAATACAAATAGAGAGATGGGGGAGCATTACACAGTTGATGTTATTTTATTTTTAATCATAGCAAGTATAGTAAGGTATGAATCATAAATTATAAATAAAATTATTCTCTATTGATATGAGATTTTTTCCCTGCAAGATTTCTACAAACCATAATTTATACAGTAACCAATAAGGTATTAAAAGGAAAGTTATTTTTGTGCCATAGCCCATATGTTTATGCAATGTCTGTGGTAGTTTATAGCTTATGCTGAGTCATTTCAACGTGTGTGACATATAACTACTAAGCTTTCAAAGCTAAAAATGTTTGAGAATATTCCAGTTTACATGAAGAAAAAGGAACTGAGAACAGAAAACTTGAAAATTAAATACTCAGCATTAGAGTTCTAAAATCCAAATACATATTTTTAATAACTGACTTGCACTATTCCCAATATGAGTAACATTTTGCGTTATAAGTATTCTCACTCTGTACAGCTATTTATGCAATGTCACTCGACTGACTCATATTGATATCCTATAAGACCAGCTAAATCAAGAAATTATGCCTTTGTTATACCTTGACCTTCACTTAACTGTAAAGATTTGAGAATATGGCTCACAACACATCAAGCATTGGACAGAGTAGTTTTTACATAATAGTAACTATCATATATGGGAAGAGCACCACTCCTAATAGTTAAGGCAACAAAGTCAACATCGATGCTAGTTAAATGCTATAAATTGCATTCAATGAATTACTTTAAAACAGTTTAACAGCTCCAGAAAAAAACTATGAACCCTGAAGAATGAAGGAGTTTCGGATTGAGGAGTCTTGGAAAGCAAGTGGCCCCTGTGATGCGTGAGCGGAGCTCCGGACTACTACCTCGATGCACAGAAAAGGCAGGCCTAGCATTAGCACCTGTTAAAATGAGGGGAGTTTGGCGATCTTCATCTGCCCATTTTATTTTCCTAAGAAGATGTTCTGTTTCTTCACACATTTTCCATCTATCAGATTTTTCTCTCTTCTTTAGATCCAGTGTTTATAATTTTCCCCCCACCAATGAGTTCATTTAACCTTTGTTATAGGCACTCCAAGCATTCTAATTCTGTAATAAAAGTCATTAACACAACACCTCTTTCTTACTAACATGTTTCAAATGTCAGAATGGAGCAGAATTAAGTTAAGGGCAGTTGGACTCTACAGAATCTTTGACTCAGAATTTAGATTAGGTACATTGACTGGAAAGAACAAATAAAAGCAGGGACAGAAATAAACCAAAACATTTTTTTCTACCTTGTTAATTTGCCACCCTGCCTCAATTCACCATTGTTTCCCTGTCCCAGGACAAGTTCCAATATTGGCATATGTATGATATCCATAGACAACTAATGCTTGCTTACATTATTTTTAAGGTGTTGTCTTTACCTTCAGGGAGTTTGTAAACAGCCTAATCATAGAAATACTTGAGGAGATAGTAAGGAAACACAAATCAAACTCGTGAGTAAGGAAACATTTTTTGAAAAAGATGACATAATTTGAGTTTAAAAAAAGAAAAGGTAATGAATAAGAGTTTATTTCAGACACGGGACTTACAAGGGAGGACGATATATGTTTAGCAGAATTTATTAGAGACAAAAATAGGGAGATGTGCATAAGACATATATTAAAGGACACTGATTATACTAATGGGTTTGAGTAGTATTTCGAATATTATGAGGAGACTTTGGAGCATGTTGGATAAGAATGACTTTACTACACGGAGAGTTCCTGAAACTCCTCTGGGAGTAATATGGAAGATGCATTGCAGGAAGGAAAGGTGAGAGCAGCACAAGGGGAGCCAGTTAGTAATAATCATGAGATAAAGGGTTGGATGTGACAGATATGAAGGAGGGATACTGACTATTCAATCTCATACAAGGTTCCTTATGAAAGAGCTTTCTCATTTCCCACCATTTCCCTCGAGATGTGCCTTCATTGTGTCTACTTTCTAGGTCAAAAATATGTGTGCTGCCTTCCAATACAATCACAGTTTTGTGTATTTGAATTACCTTATACAGTCCCTATAGGAAAGTTTTCACTCTTTAATTCATTCAGCCTCAATGTGCTGACGACCTATATAGGCAAGACTCTGTGATTTGTGATATAAAAAACAAAATCGGAGCACATGATAGGATATGAGGTTGGTCCTTGTAACTTTTAAAGTATAAGAAAGATGATGTGCATATAAACAGGTGTCACAAGGGTGGAACAGACTAAAGAAAATTCATTCTGAATGATACAGGATTATACTGTAGGAATCAACATAAATCCATTCTAGACATACTGTTTTAATATCATTTATAAAGTGGGCATGACATCAATAAGTGTAGAGAAAAACTAGTGTTCAGTGAAGAGAGAGAAAGACTTTACACATGGGATAAAAAGAGTAAACATAGCAAAATTAATTAATTAGGGAAATATTGTGCTGGGAAATATCAAAACTTAAAGGAGTTCTCTTCTCTGGAATGTCACCTGATGTGAGAGAAGAAATCGTACCTCACAATCCTGTTTTCTTCAGAAAAACTTTGTAAAGATCTAATTTGTCCACAGAAGCCTACATGTCCTACTTCTATCCAAAAATACAACCATGAGATCTAATTTAAAGTTTACAAAAGTATATGGAGGGAGTATTTTTAAGTGTTGCTATCAACATCTTTTTGGCCTGTGGAACTGTTTTTCTGGTGGAACTGTTTGTTTTCCTTTCATAATTTGACTTCCCCTTGTAGCCATAGTAATGCCTAGATAATAAGTGCAAATCCTTAATGGATGAGATGAAAGGTTTAGTTATTGCTACATGCACATCTGTTCATTGTTCTTGGGTAGGAAGTGAAACAGTTCACTATGCTAAATTCGCCAGCCTCAGTATGCTATTCTACATATGTATGTACATTCAAAAACATATCTAAAGTTTAGGGAATGCACAGAACTTCACAGTCTTCCAACAGACACCGTGTTCCCTCAACTCCAGCTATCAAGGTTGAGAGGTAGGATTAGAGAACAGGAAAAAAAGAAACGATGATGACATGCAACTCCTTGCCTAAAGATATGAAAGCCCAAGGGAGGAAGAAATTGGCTTTGCACTATGTTGTTTACATATCATTTAAATTCCACTCAGGAAAAAAAAAAACATTGAGGAGCCAATTTCTTTGCAGCTCATTTCATGTTTAAATACTCTGCCAACTATTTATCTCATATTTCATCTAAGGTGAAATTAAATATCTAAAAGAAAATCACTTCAGCACGAGCTTGATGCTAATTAACATCGTTCTGTTCCCTTCCTTTCTTTCTTTTAGCTACAGTGATCAGTGGTACTAGGTGCATATCCAGTCAGTCATACCAAATAATATCGTTTGTTTTTCAGCAACAATTTACTCTAGCTCTAAAAAAGAACATGTTGTAAATGGGCTTTGCCAATACTGCTTTCAGATGTCATTAGGTTTACATGGATAATGGCAACGTGGATAATGGCAGAGTGTATTTGGATTAAAATAGCAAATCAAGAGAGTGTCATTATTTTCCCACATCTATGTATCTAACTTATATGCTTTCCTTTACCATAACAACAAATTGACAATGCATTAATTCAAATGTTCAATTTAAAATCAGCCTTGGAGTTAATGCATTTAAATTGGTAAAAGCAAAGATAACAGCAGGCTAAAAGGTTTGTGAAAATTGAAATGCTATCAACCCAATTTAAATAATCTTGGTTCTACCATGATTTGTCTTCCTTATACTAGAAAAAGACGTATCCACCTTAACTATTGCAGATTTTAAAAATTTGAATACTGTTTTTTAATGGCAAGAAAAAGGCATGGGGAAATTCCTAGGAATTATCAGAAATTAGTTTGATATCCTCAAAAGATAAAACAATAGCCTTTTAAAATCAGAAAACCAAGTTATATTTTAATAGGTTCAGGTTAATTTTATTTTTCAGAATATTTTAAATACAATAAATTGTGCTACAAAAGAGGTTTATGAAAAATATGTAATGTTTAAGTACACATGGAAATAATTTATTCCAAGAACAAAGCCCGATATATAAATTTTACAATCTGAGTTGAAAGCTATGTCTTCAAACATTTTTAGTCATGCTTTTTAAATCATCACTGAATGTGAGGAAAGTCTGTGAAAATCATTGGAGCTAAAATGAATTCTCTCACACTTTAACTCAAATTCATATTAGACAAGAGCTTTAAAACCTCATGCTGACTACACTCTATTAAAATAGTTTTAATTATGCCCACATAGTCCAGAGAACACAGACAATTTTATTAAGTCAGACAAAAATAATACTAACGAAAAAGTCAAGCAAATTTAGAGCTACAGGATGATAGTTTAAAGTGGAATCTTGAAAACCATTCCGTTGAATCTCTTCATACAGAGAATGAGATTCTAAGCTTCCTCATTTCCTGAGCACCGTTCTTCTCATTCTGTCTATTAGCAAAACGTACCTCTCTTTGAGGCTCTTGCCACACTGTTGTTCTGCACTCCGGGCACTCTGCATCCCATCCATATCCCCCACCTCAAACACATGGCTTTGATACCTGCTCTTATGAATAGTGTGCATATACTTTATTTCTATAAAAATACTGAATTGCAGTTTGGTTCTGAACTATTTAAAACGAAATACTCAAATTAGACTTTTGATTACATTTAAGATAAAGTAACTACTTAAAGATATAAAAAGAAAATAGCAGCAGATGGATTGAGGACAAAAAGCAGAATTCAAAGGGCCACCAAAATGACAGTAAATTTCCATTTGGTACCATCAGTAAATCAACAAACAAGTACTAGTGAGGATGTGGAGAAAGGGAACTCTAGTGCACTGTGGTGGGAATACAGACTGGTGCAGCCACTGTGGAAAACAGTATGGAGTTTCTTCAAGAAATTAAAAATGAAACTGCCTTTTGACCCAGGCATTCCATTGCTAGGCATGTATCTAACGAAACCCAAAACACTAATTCAGAAGAATATATGCAGCCCTATGTTCACTGAAGCAACATTATAATAGCCAAGATCAGGAAACAGCCTAAGTGTCCATCAGTAGATTAGTGGATAAAAAATGTGGTACATTTATGCAATAGAATACTATGCAGCTGGAAAAAAAGAAGGAACTGTTACCCTTCGCAACAGCATGAACGGACCTGGGGATTATTACGCTAAGAAAAATAAACCAGTTGGAGAAAGAAGAATACCATACAATCTCACTTGTAGGAGAGGTCTGTCCAGAAAGTATCCATCCATGTAATCTGAAAAATAGAGACATTTATTGAAGAAGATACAAGAAATATTGTACACAGGACATTGACACCTCAGTCTCCTTCAGGTACCTTGGGACCTCACTACAGTTCTCCCAATTGCCATCAGATGTCCGGTCATATTTTTCTGAATCTCACTGACAGTCTGAAATCTCTTACCTTCCAAAGGTGATTTTAGTCCTGGGAAAAGCCAGAAGTCTTAGGGTGCCAAATATGAGCTGTAGGGAGGCTGGATCACCTGGGTGATTTGATGTTTCACCAAAAATCTCTGCATGAGACGTGATGCATGAGCAGGCACATTTTTGTGATAAAGCTACCAATCACCACTTGCCAATAGCTACGGCCTTCTGAATCATCTGAATAGTTTCTGTAGACAAATGCTCAAGCTTGACACAAAATCTGATGCATATTTGATGCTCTACTTGCTCAGTCATTTTGAATGCAGCAGCCACACAGTACACATGCATTACCATGCATCTACCATCCCCACTGACCAGTACAGTGACATCATCATTGTTCATGCTTATGCATTCCAGTACACTCTCCTTGGCTGTCAGGTTACATAACTGCCACACAAAGTCTTCTCCTCATATTAACTGTTCCAGACAGACTCTGTATGTGGAATCTAATGAAGGCAATAAACTGAACAGCAAAATAAATACAGAAGCACAGATACATGGAACAGACCAACAGATCTCAGAGGAGAAGAAGCAGGATGACTGGATGAAAGAATATACATGCATAGCCCATGGACACAGACAGTAGTGTGGCGAAGGCCAGGTGAGGGGTTGCTGGGGTGTGGTGGGCAAAGGGGAGAGGGAAACGTGGGACATCTGGAATAGCATCAACAATAAAAAAATTCTGTTTTGTTATTTTCTTCTCCTCTAATATATCCTAGACAGAAACAATATGTGGAAATAGAGACTAGGAACAGAGAGAGATCTAAAAGAAGCCCTGTAGCCTGGCTGGTGTAGCTCAGTGGACTGAGCACAGGCCTGTGAACCAGAGGATCGAGGTTCGATTCCCAGCCAGGGCACATGCCTGGGTTGCAGGCCAGTTCCCAGCAGGGGACACACAAGAGGCAACCATACATTGATATTTCTCTCCCTAACCCTTCCCCTCTAAAGATAAATAAATAAAATCTTTAAAAAAAAAAGAAGCTGTGTAATTTTAGCTTGAGGTATTGGTAAGAAAACTCCTAATTTGGAGAGTATGAAAAATAATCCTTCCTGTTTTTCCCCTTTCTCTGTTCTCTCACACCCTAGTCTCAAAGCAATGCTGTGGAAAAGGCAGCGATTGCAGCAACATGAGCCCACAGAGGCCACAACTGTAACAGAAAGGAAACACCTCTAATCAGCAGATATGTGGTTCCGAGAGTGAAGGGCAATCCAATGCTTTTAATCTCTGTCTGTCCTGCTGCCACGTGGCCCTGAATGCAGGTGTAGGAAACAAAGGATTTGGCTGAGAAGGGCGACTCCAGCCCCAGCTTTCTGACTGAAGGGCTGAAAAGTCGAGCCCCCGGGAACAGGAAAGTACCATTGTATTAGTTTACTCGGGTTCCATAACAAAATAACACAGACTAGGTATCTGAAATGATGAAAATTTATTTTCTCACAGTTTTGTAAACTAAAGGTCTGAAATAAAGGAGCATCACAGTCAGTTTCTGATAAGAACAGGTTTGAAGGTGGCTGTCTTTTTTGCTGTGTTATCCATGACAGAGGAAGAGAGAAAGGGAGAGGGAGCTCTCTGGTATCTCTTTTTATAAGGACAGTAATCATCTATCAGATCAGAACCCCACCCTTATGACCTTATTTATTTTCATTTACCTCTGAAAAGATCCTATCTCCAAATACAGCCACACTGGGGGGTAGGGCTTTTGCTTATTAAACTGTGGGGGGACACAATTCAGTCCATCCCAACAGGGAAATTCATGGGGATGAAAGAGCTCAGGAAAGTAAACCCATAAATTTGGCTTTGAATTTATGAGCTCAGCCCTGAGTGGCACATGTGTTAATATTATCTTAATTGGAATATTTTTTGAATCTGAGTTCTGACCACAACCAAAGTCTTGGACTGACTGGCTAGGAATAAATATGTGAGAGAGATTCAGGATGTACTAGAAAGCCTTTGAAAA
>PVKM010038707.1:0-13997 GCA_004027735.1 Carollia perspicillata
CCAGCTCTGTGGTCAGCTCCTCTGCCAAACCCATGGGCAGAACTAGGGACTCGCCTCCATAGCTCCAGGGCACGGGGCTTGTACCACGATGACATAGCTCTTCAGAGTGGGGACAGGTCTTACCCTTGTTAGCAACCCCCTGAGGTTCTCAGATGATGTTCACTCAGCTGAACTGAAGATCACCCAGCCATCCCAGATACTCACTTCTGAGCAGCAGTTGGACAAGCTGAGGCCCCTGCCCCCCGGAACCTCTCCCTGCCTCATGCCCCATCTTCTCCTTAGGAGCCTGCTGCCTCCCCAGGCTACGCAGCACACGCACCTCTGCCTCCAGGTAGGCTATTTTCTCCTTGAGCTCCTGGATGGTGCTGTCCTTTGACTGGATCACAGCCTTCGAATTCTGGAGCTGCAAAGATACGGGAGACACCTGAGCTCCTTTTGAAATGGCTCATTCACACTCATCGAACTTTAACACGCTGCCAGGAAGCCAGCAGAGACTGAAGGCCAAGTCTGCACCACTCACACGCCTTGCTTAGCTTTTCTGTAAAAGCCTCATTTCAGTCAATATTAAACTCTGGATTATCCCAGGTGTGGGGGTAAGAGGTGAGAGTGAAACACCACCCACACAATCCCAAATAATAGATGATCTCAAAACCATTCCATTTGACTTTGGGAAATACAACTTTTTTACTCATTGAAGAAATAGTTATTGAGTGCTTACTATATGATAGGCTCTGTTCTAGACAATGGGAAACAGTAGTGAACAAAACAGAAAAATCCAGCTGACATGCAGCGAACATGCCCTGCCGCTTAGGGTCTTAAGCTCTCAAAACAATTCTGCAAATCGGCATATCCTGAGTATGCTGCCCTTGAGCACAGGTGGGGAAAAGCAGAAAATCTGCACACAGATAAGTGCATTTATTGTGACTTAGTGTAAGGATACAAGCCAAGCTCCCCAGGAGCATAAATAGAAGCGTAGACTGGACAGGGAGACAGGGCTAACTCAATGCAGTGCCTTCCAGCGGGGGCAACCCATGGCAGGGGAGATCGACCCTGCTCACCTGCTCTATCATTTGCCTGACTTTCCGCTGCTGGCTCTTTAGCATGTCATCCAAGTGGTGGATCTTCTCCCGCAATGCAGCCACGTCCTTTTCCAGGTTAGCGGCCCTGGGGATACAGAGCAGAAGACTAAGGCAAGGGGTAAAGATGCTTTGTCTCCCCAGTCCCAGGAAGAGGCTCGGGCTCAGGGCTTCCATCTAGTGATTCCCTCTGCCCAATTCCCCAGTGGTTTGCCCTGAGATGGGGGGACACATTGGAACATCACAGTGGAGGCATCACTAGAGATCCTGTGGTCCAGATGAGGAAAATGCGGCTCAGAAAGGTGGGACGTGGTCATTCTGGAGAGCTTTAGAGGGCAGCGCTAGAACCCGTAGATAGGTGGTTCCAGGGAAGCGGTTCTTATGCAAACACAGGAAGACAGTCTCAGTGTTAAAGCTGTCGGAAGTGGTCTGCCTTGTGTGTAGGGAGCTCCTCACTCTTGGAAGAATCGAGCAGGAGCTGGGACTGTGACACCTGGCACAATCAAGCTGGTGGCAGGATTTTTTATGAAGAGGGAGAGCAGATTTGAGGACCCTTAAAGCCTTTTCACACAAGTCTGTTTTTAAGTCTCCTGATTCCTAGACACTGCTGTCTGCTTTTCATCTCCTAAGCAAACTGTGACAAAATCACCCAAGGTCAGGTGGCTGGGGAGAGTGTCCTGGAGTTCAAGACCTCTGAAGAATTCTGGTACCCATTACTCTCCAGTTTCACCAGAGGAAACAGCCAAGCGCCTGCCGTTAGAAGGCGAGGGGGTGGGGTACAAATGAAATCTCAGCACCCCGACATCCTCCCTAAGCTTCAAATGTTTCCACCCTCAGCCGCCAGTAACCTCTCACTCTCCTTTCATTTAGGAAGTCGACACTGGTGACGCACAGCTGTCACTTGCCGTGCCCAAGCCTCGGTGTTAGATTATCTGGCCTTTTTTGTTTCTCCTGTCCATTCCTCCCTGTCACTTGCCCATGAGCACCCACTTTTAAGGAACAGGGAGCGTGAGTAATTTAAAGCAATTCTTGCTATGAAGTCCAGTCAGAAAGGAGGCTCCATGCCTGCATTTTCCACGCCAGGCAGGCCTCGATCGTGGTTATCCCAAAGGAGAGAAAATGCTCCCAGCAGACTGAGGGGTCCACGACGGCAAGGATGACGTCATGTCTGTTCATCTTGGAAATTCCTTAGAAGGCCTTTCAGGTCTTGTCTGTAGAACTTGAAAAGGTCCAATTGATACAATAAAGGTCAGACCCAATATGCTGGTGTTAAATTTGACCTACCATTTGAGATCTTGTTTATCAGCTGCCAAAGGCATAAAGAACTTCCAAATTCTTGAAGGTCCAGAATGGCTCAATATTTGCTCTCTAGGTTTCACTGGTCTGGGGCCTCTGATCCCTTCTGGCCAGAGGAAATGTGCAACCCTTCTAACCTCGGAGTGGAAAGGATCTCAGAAATCCCCTATATGCTGACAGGTGGTTCTCAGTTTCCAAGTTGCTTCACGTGAAAGGAAGATCGTTACCGCTTCACGAACCTACCAGCTGTATTTTTCATCAGCACAACTGGTGCGGAAGTTACTGGATTTTACTTTCAAATAGTTTACAGTCAGTTGTTGTTTTGAGGGGGAGGAGACTGGTGTGACAATCCTGCACCCGCATCCAGGGGAACAACCTGTGGGATGATGTGCTGCAACGGCAGATGCTTTTCCAGCTCTTGACCTTGGCTCTTGAAATAAAACCCTTTTCTCAAAGTTATTACTCCATGGAAAATGAACTCCCCAGAGATGGCAGCTCCCTAAACAGTATCTCCCTGGGCAGGGCCCCACCCTGAGCAGACACACTGACTCAGAGCTGGAAGATCTGACGACAGCACCAGCCTCTTCCCCAGGGCTGGCCACCCCGCGAGCTGCAGGCTGCATGGCCCGCCCTCCCCTCCCTGCACCCCAGCTGCATGGCAAACAGGGCCCTTACTTTTCTTGTTCTGCTTGGCAGTCAGCATTCTTGCTCCGAAGTTCCTCCAGGGCCGTCTCCCCTTCCCTGACCTTCTCCAGTAAGGCCTGATGCTCCTGGAGGAGCCAAAGGAAAGAAAATCTAGAATAAGGAGAAGGCAACAGGTTCTATATTCAGGGTGAGGTGGCCACTAGGGCTGGGGCTCAGCCCCTGCCAGGCCTGGGACAGCTGCCAAAGAGCAGCAGGCCAAGCTGGTTTGATGGGGTGCCCTCCCCTGTCAGGGAGAACCCTTCCCACCCTCCACACACAGAAACTTCCCAGCCTCACCCAGCTGCCCAGACAGAGAGCCTGGCCCTGCATCACCCAGGCCCACATGCCAGCTATGGCTGCAATCCCTCAGATACCAGGCCGAGTGGCTCCTGAAGAACAGTTCAAAAGCCCATAAAGAGCAGCTGTATAAGAATCCAGCTAAAAAGGAAATGGGTTTAACTCTAGTTAGCAAGGGCTGGAGCTAGGTGACAGAAAGGCCTTTCCCTCCTTAAAGGCTAAAAGATACTAGGTGTGCTGGGAAGTGTCTTTTTCTGGAGCTGTTCAGAAGAGGAGAGCCTCCACAAGCATCTGGGTCGACCCCGGGCTCCCCCAGCCCGGAGTCTGTGCGCTGAAGAGCGAGGCTCCCCGTTACCGTCTCCATCCCGAGCAGGTGCCTCTGCAGCTCTCCGACTTCGATCTCCTTCTGCTCTGCTCTGTCCTCCGCTCTCTGAAGGGCCAAGTGACTCTGCTCTGCTTCTCTCTGGTACCGGCTGAGTGTGACCTAAGACAAGATGGGGATGTATAAAACAGGGGACAAAAAGACCAAAAGTAGATAAAAACCTCAGAAAAGAACCCAGGAACCTAGGTGTGGTGGTGGGAGGAGGGGGGCAACCCTGATGAGCACGTGGCCATCTCCCACCCACTGTCCGAGGACCGCCTGGGGGACTAGCACATTAACTCCATTTCCGGGGTTCACTGACACGCAGTTGGTTGAGCTCTACTTTAGAGTGACACTTGGAAAGTAAGCACCACTTTCCAATGGCTGACTTCTTCAACATCCCCACAGGTCCTCTAACGCCGCCCAAAATCACCCGACACTGCGGTTTTCAGGTCAGAGAATCCAGGGGAGGGTATCTCTACATCGCTCCTTCTGTTCCCCAACTCTTCCTCACCCTCCCTTCAAGCTACACTGCAGCCTGCATGCAGAGGCCAAAGGTACTAAGCACAGGAAGAACCTGGTTTTTAATCTAAGATGACAAACTAATTTGGAAAGGATAGAAGCAGAGTTTTAGAATGAAAAGTAAAGTAGGAACTTGCTTCCTTTCCTCCCACATGCATTTCGCCAAACTCTAATTATCCTTCAGGTCTCAGCTTAGACACCCCTGCTTCCAGGCAGCCGCCGAGCCTGGGTGAGACACCCACAGAGGATACACTCCCCCCCCCCCCCCCCCGTAGAGAGCAGAGTTTGCCCAGTCACTCATGTGCACCCCCCAGCTTGAGCTTCGTGATGGCCGAGACCTTGGGCACCACCACATTTCCAGAGTTCAGCACAGCACCCATCACACAATCACTGCTCAGTAAAATCACTAATGGAATTGATGTTCGTCTAGTCCAACCCTCTCCCTTCCCACCTAAAGGCCAGATGACCTCTTCAAGGTTACACAGCTAGAACCCAGTTACTTCACTATCCATTTCAACAGCTTTCCGGTTACCCCACACTGACTCCCCAGTCAGTTAAGAGAACTCAGGTAACCTCTGGAAAGCATGACCAGCCCAGGGAAATGGAACAGCAGCAGCCAGTTTGTCCAGCTCCTCCTGAAGTCAGATCAGGGAGGGGAAAGCAGAGTGCAGGATGATGTGTGATGGGACGAGTCCCTGCTGCACACCGGCCCTGTCCAGAGCAGGCTCACTGCAAATCCTTCCTGACAGTCAGCAGCCAGTAGAACAAGAAACAGGCTTAATGGCAGGTTGTTTTCATGGTAATTGATAACCTTGCCCTTCCTACCCCCAGGTTCAGAAAAGTAGACCACAGAGTTTAATTCATTAGGAGAGACAGAATATCCCACATGAGCCAGGAACAGGCCAGCCCCATGGGCAGGAACTTAAAAACAAGGCCTCTCCCGCTCACTCTGACCAGTGCGACTCAGTGAATCGGGCGCCATCCTGCAAAACGAAAGGTCGCCTATTTGATTCCCGAGTTGTGGGCCAGGTCCCTGGTTGGGGGAGGTGCAAGAGGCAACAGATCGATGTTTCTCTCTTCTCCTTCTCCCTCCCTTCCCCTCTCTCTAAAGGTAAATAAATAAAATCTTTTTTTTTAAAAAGTTTCTCATTTCTGTATATAAACACTGTGCCCAGGTTGGTGTGTGCTCAGGGCATAGTGTTAAC
The DNA here is from genome assembly GCA_004027735.1 of Carollia perspicillata. Lineage (NCBI taxonomy): Eukaryota > Metazoa > Chordata > Mammalia > Chiroptera > Phyllostomidae > Carollia > Carollia perspicillata. The sequence goes on from PVKM010038707.1 coordinate 5,442, forward strand.
AGGCCCAGGACCCCCCCACCCCATTGTCAGATCACGAAGGAGAAAGAGAACCAGCGTGCCGTGCCCCCTGCTATGTCTGTCCCTGTAATTCCAGCCAACCCGGCCTCAAGAGACCTCTTCATCACGAGAGAGTGTGCCGACCTACCCCAACAGTGGCACCGACCCGAGGAGTACCTCCTGTTTGCTGGTGGGCGCTGTGTGCCACAGGGTTAAAGGGCAGCCCCTTCTAAGAAACTGCGGGCGTGTGGCTAAAGCAGTCAGGGGCCTTCTAGCCGCTGGCTCTCACTCAGGACGCTCTCGCCCAAGCTTTGAAGCCCAGGGCTAACACAGCCCTCTGTGTGAGGCTGCAACCGAGGAGGACGTCACAGTGCCTCTCAGTGCAGAAACTGCTCTGCAAAATGCACAGTTTGGTCAATACTGCAGCCTCCCTCTCCCCTTCCTCCTGCTCGACTCCAAGAAAGCAGGGAACAGCTGGTCACCAAACTAACACATCACCAGCCCCGTTATCCAAACTGTGGCATCTGAATAGAGGCAGCAAAGTGCTTTACTGCACAGCTACTTTGTTCTGAGACCAAACCAATCTCAGCATTGCCCTAAGTCCACACTATCTGGGAGAGGAAACCTGCATGTTAAACTGATCACTAAGAAAAATACAGGGTATCTTACATTTCTAAAAACCCTCTAGAGTAATAAATATATACATATTATTATCAAACTCAATCCACACAGGAAGCATATTTCGCGACCACTTTTTTACAAAAGTTGAAACTGATGCTTAGAGAGGTTAACTCCTTGCTCCAATGGCACTTCAGCTGGACCAGAGGCAGTCAGTCATTGTCAGTGCCCTTCTTGCTCCTCCTCAGTCTCATGAAATAAAAGAGTTTGGATGGCTTTCCTCTTTCCACCAGCTCTAGGCATGCCTGGGCAGGCCATAATCCTATCATTATATATTAATGACATAAACACCTTACATGTGGATGAACAATAGCAGACAGCAGATGGTTAATCTCACATAGGGTAGTTAAAAAAACTACCCAGTATTTGCCCAAAGTTCTTCAGGTTATAGTCAAAGAACTTTCTGGAAAGTATGGAAGACCTCACACACTTTTAATAGCAGGGAGCTTTCACTTTCTATTTATAAACTTGTATTTGAAAAATCTTCTGTAATAACTTAGTATTACTTTTATAATGACAATTGAGATATTCATTCAACATCACAAAGCTTTGCATAATAAGGCCAAGACTACAGCCAAAGTCCTCTCACTCCACGGGCACAGTTCTTTCTACGACCACAAAGCCTTGCCCACGCATCCACGCTACGTAGACAAGGAGCCCACCTCGTGCAGGTATTGTGCCAGGTGCTGGGGTTGCAGCAGTGAGCCTGACAGCTACTGTCCTTGCCTACGCAGCACCAAGAGCCCAGTAACTCTTGCCATGGCTCTTAGTGAAACAGCTTCTGAGTGACCCGGACCCCAGACCAGCACTGCCGCTCAACCTCAGCAGAGCGCAGCACCAAGAGCTGCCCTTCGAACTAGGGGCTAGTCTTGGACAGCAAAAATGGTAAGTATCCAGGAGAGGGAGAAGCAGACAGCAAGTGCCCCAGGCCTCAAAGCTAACCTTTCCAGTTGGTGGCACTCGGCCAGAAAGACATTAAGCCCATACCGAGAAAGTTGCTGGTGCCTGGACCCAGCAGCCCAACCCTTGGGGCACCTTCTCCCCAAATCCCAGTTCTCACCTCAAAACCCACACGTTCTGACTGGTGCTGCCGCTCGGCCTCCTGCAGCTTGGCAAGCAAGTCCCGCACGGTCTTCCTCAAGCTGTCGACATCTTCACTTACGCAGATGTCCACCTACGGCCAGAGCACAGAAGGGAAGGGGAAGCCCCTATGCTTGTGACTCCGTACGAGAAGGTCTTCCCCCAACACACACTCGTCTGGACCATCTTGTCCAGGCCACCCACCCTGACACAAGAATTCACGTCACACAAGGGGTGAGTCAGTCTAAGGCCCCCAGGAGTTCTGAGTCATTCATGAAACATTCTTTCTCCATACCCTAAAAAAGCCAACCAGCCTCCTATCATTCGACTGATGATTTTAGGACACGGTAATTTTTATACGTGTAGCAACTGACCGACAGCTGTGTTTATGCTGCCCTCACGTGTGCATCCTGTCTCCATCAGACAAGCTCTCTGGGAGCAGATACCTGGTTCCCCTCTGGACGACAGTTTCCTGAGGCAAGGACTGCGCCACACCCATCACAAGGGGTGAGTCTCAGAGGCGCAGCTGCGCCTAGCACAGATCGGTACATAAAGGGTTACTGATGGATGGGCAGGTTTAGAGCAAAGGCACCCGACAAGCCCTGGAATCTGAATCCTCAAAGGAAAAGGTGTCTCAGTGATTCTACTGTAAGTCTCTCCAGCAGACACACCTAAGTGTGGGTTGGTGGTTCGGGCTGAGCTGGCGTGTAGGGTCTCGCCCCCATCTCTGCGGCACAAGTACCAGACACCTCAGTTGCCAGCTCCTGTGGTTCTGACAAAAACACTGCTCCCCGGCTGGCACTGTGGGAAGCAGCAGCACCTTCAAAGCAGAGTGCAGTTGGGAGGAGGGCGGCTGGGTCCCAGCTGCGGCATTATTACTGGGTCCCACGGGCCTTCATTTCTCTACCTGTGAATCAGTCAGAAGACTCCTTGCCACGCCCTACTTACAAGGCTGCCTCAAAAACAAGATAATATCTGGTAGGACTTGGACCTCGTGAGAAGAAACAGGCTGAAGAGATACCAGGTATCATTATAACTTGTTGCCAATAGCATATTTACCAACTATGGTGACTCAGAGGAAGAGAAAAATCCAAGCTGCACCTCTGCAGTGAGTGCCAGAATCACAACACTCCAAACCTAGCGCTCAGCAAGTGGTATCTGCTCAATTCCCCACAGCAGGGCCTAAGCTGTGCGACAGATGAGAGCAACTTAAATAGCTCCTAGAGCAGAATTACTATGTGTTCAGTTCAAACGGAGTTCTCAGAAGATGATTCAACAACATGGGAAATTTTCACGAAGAGAAAACTTTAAAAAAGGGAATTGGAAAACTTTATATGTAGGAGTTAGAAACAATCAACTAGATTTTAATAAAGCAAGGTGAACAGATCTAAAAATATGGTGTCAGGTAAAAAGAAGACACAGAAACAGCACAAATCCATCATGAAAACTGAACACACGTTTACTAGGCATATTTAAATCATGTACTGAACATATTAGAGGGAGAACAGCCATGGAAGGAAATACTTTGCTGTTATTCAAAAGCATGAAGTAGATCTACCTGTACTAACATGAAAAGAAAGCTATATTATACTCTTCAGTTTAAAAAAATAAAAAAGGAATTATTATTTATCATGACTCTATATTTGTGGAAAGTACACACACACACCACACGGCACATGCATATAATGCACGTGTGCTTATATACATGCATGTACATCATGACACACACGTGTGATATTTAAATATGGTAGTCTGTGTTTTTTAAACACTCTGGAACAGTGGTCCCCAACGTTTTTGGCACCAGGCACCGGTTCTTCCACAGACTGGTGGGGAGCAGAGCAGAAGGCAGAGCTCAGGTGAGCTTCCCTCGCAGCCTGGGTCCTAACAGGCCATGGACCGGTACCAGTCCGGGGCCTAGGCGTTGGGGACCCCTGTTCTAGAACACTGGTACTCACCTTCGGCTAAACATTATAATAACCTGAAGAGCATGTAAAAGTCCTGATGCCCAGGTCACATCTCAGACCAATTACATTACAATCTCTAGGGATGGCAAACACACATCCTGTCCTTTAAAGCGCCCAAGGCCATTCCAACAGAGTCAAGACTGAGAGGCACTGCTCTAGAAGGATCCACACATTCAATCTGTTAACAGCAGATACTTCCAAGGAGTGGGATTGAGGAAGTTGTTGTTTTCTATGTTTCTCCATTATTTCAATTTTTACAGCAAGTAAGTTCTCCTCTTACAAGTAGTGAGGGAGAAAAAGCAATAAATAAGGGGAACAGGGAGGAGGGTGTCTTGCCTCCTGGCTAAGCAGCAGTTACCACTGTTCTCCTTGTCACCTACCTCAGGTGGGCTGCTGTACCGGGTCGTGGGACTTGGACTAAAACCATTTGGCTTCTCTAGCACCATCTTTTCAAAAAGATAAATAAATAAAATGGTAGTTAAAACAATCCCAAGCAACAGACTTCTAAACATTCTTCTAAGATCTCAAATCATAGATAGATAGACAGACAGACAGAGAAGGGGGAGAAGAGAAACAGGAGGAAAGGGAAAGGGAAAAGGCAGAGGGAAAAAAGGCTCCCAGTGCTGTGTGGGAAAATGGAAAGGAGAGAATTGGAGAAAGGTGTACCACCACCTTCAGAAGGAATAGTCTAGCCTTGTAGGGAGGAGGAAGGAAGCTTCAGGCTAAAACCTTCCAACAGACTGGAAAATATGCAGGCCCACTCCTTGCAGCTCAGGGAACACAAGCAGCTGCCTGCCACAAACAAAGATGCTCCCATGCCCCTTAGGGATCCTGACAAGGTTTGACAAAGCATAAATGACAAGGGGAAGCAGCACTTGCTGCGATTCTTTCCAACCCAAAACCTGGTTATTCACCATATGAATTCTGGCTGTGCAAACAAGAGGCCTGGACTTGGGGCCATTCTCTGAGCGATGGGTTTTCCTGACGAAGTACCTCGCACCAACCAGATGTGAGCTCGGGCATCAAAAGTCCCACCTCCAGCCAAAGCAAAATGCATTAGGGGGTCTCGGCCACACAGCCAGTGCACGCCCAAGCCAAAGAGGAACTTGGGTGGCACTAGGTTTTAGGTCGTGCTTCCCCTCAGGATAATGAGGGCAGGGGCTGATGGGAAAGACCACCCTACCCAAACCGTATGCAAGTGAAGAAGAGACAACTCAGAATCTAATGGGGGATGAGGATCAAGTCATGGAAGAGACAGTTCTACTTTCCTGAGGACATTTCTGTCCTCAAATTTCAGAAAAGCTGACAAGCAGGATCCCACGAGTGTCTATCCCAAGAAGTCTTCTCCAATTAGTTCAGTTGAATAAACAGTTACTGATGACTTTCTGCACCCCAGCCCCTGTGCTGCGTGTGGGGATGCAGAGACGGGTGAACCCTGACCTTGAGGAGCTTCCCCTCCCAGTACAGAAGCAACAATATACCAGATAAATAACCGACAGGGACCTGGACTTCCAATTTACGCTCCAGGTGTTGCCCAGACTGAGTAAGATTGACTTGGTGACTGCCTGCTTTGTAAGACTTTTATTACAAGAAGATGGATCACAGGATCCTTACAGATAACAGGTTCTGCCAATAACTGAACAATGCTTTTATTTACATAAATCCAATTTTTGGACAGTGTTTTAGGAACAAGCGTCCTCTCCGTGGGCTGAGGTGTGTGAATGCCAGTGCCCCTCTGCTGGCTCGCCTTCGCACGGCTGAGAGTGCTCGCAGAAGCCAGCACCACCTAGAGTCTCTCCTTTCCCGGCAGCCATGTCAGACCAGGCACACCTGGGATGACAGGCACAGCCCCACCTCCTCCACAGGGACCCAGCCAAGGACCATTTCCTATTACCTGTGTCTCCTGTCGATGGTGAGACTCTCCTAGATCTCTGTCAAGCTTACTACTTATATCCTCCCGTAGCTTCCGCAGGCAGTTCCTGGCCTGGGTGGGGAGGACAAGGAGCTTCAGCTTTGGGACAGGGAAGGAGGGCACATCAACTCACCCACCTTTGCGTCTACCCCCGACGTACCCCTCGGAGTCAGGTACTGTTCTAGGCACTGGCTGGGGGAAGGAGTGTCCCCAGTCCCTTCTGCGCGAACAACAAAATAAGCAAAACCCCTGCCCCCGGGCTCTTGTTGGGGAGACACACAACACAAGAGACAAATAAGTAGCACATGCAGTATGTTATACGGCAACAGGGTGAGGGTTAGGACAAGCTGGGAAAGCGAAGCTGGCAATTTTGGACAGAATGGCTGGGGAATAGTGCTGGACACATAGTATTTAATAAGCTTTGCGGATTAATGGATGGGTCAGAAATCATATTTAACACATGATAGGGCATGGTGGCACTTTGGAGATATGAAGGGAGCAGAAGGGAGAAAATCAGAACCCACAAAAGAAGGGAGACAAAAAATGGGAGTTAGAGAAATGACAAAGGTCATTTCCACAGAGAGAAAGGGCGCCCACCTCCTGGATGTACTGGACCTCACTCTTCAGCTGGTTAACACTCTTCTCATGGGTCATCTTGTCTCCAGACCTCCCCTTCAAGTACACCTGCAAAACGGAAAGCAATACTCTCCAGCTGAGAAAAGGCCCGTTAAAACATTCCACAAGGCAGCCTCACGCACTGCTGGGAGGAGGGTAAATCGCCGCCCCTTTCTGGGTGGCAGCTTGGTGACTCAGATGAGAAGACTCACCACCATATTCACTCTCCCACCTACCAAATCCACTTCAGGAAATTTATACTAATGAAATAAATTTGGCTACACTGGCAAGACTTTTACACACACACACACACACAAATTCACAAAAAGAGGATTGTAAAGGGAATTTACATTTTTCTCTGTATACCATGCTTGAATCTTTTATAATTGAGAAAATGTTTATTATTTGTGTTATAAAGGACATGTTATTAAGTTAATAACAGATTCAAAAAAATGTTGTTTATGGCTGCAAAAAGAGAAACAGATGAATGTCTAACAATGGGGGATTACATAAATAAATTATGGTATCCCTATAATAGAATACGATGAAGCCGTTAGAATGCCAGATGGACACGGATATTATAAACTACAATTAAATTGGTAGGAGGTCAAGCAAATTATAGAATAAAGTATAAAATACAATTGTGTTTTTTGAAAAAAATATGTATAGAAAAAAGTCTGGGAGGATATATAATAAAGTGTTTCTTAACAGTGATTACACTGACAGAATTATTGGGTAGTTTTATTTTTTTTAAGGACCATGCAATGACTTTGAGTAAGAAAAACAAATTAATTAAAGGCACCCAGATATTTGCCATGATTATGCACATAAGAATACCCAAAGGAATTCACTAAAAACCTACTAGAACAAATAGAGGAATGCAGAAAGGTTGTAGGATACCAGATCAATATACAGAAATTAACTCTAGTTGTATTTCTACACACTAGCAATGAACAATCCAAAAATGAAGTTAAGAAAACGATTCTATTTACAGTAGCAACAACGACGAAAAAGACTTAGTCAATTAAACAAAGTTTAAGATTTGTATTCTGAAAATTACAAAACATTGTTGAAAGAAATGACAGATCTTAAAAAATGAACTAACATTTTATTTTCATGGATTAGAAAATAATATTGTTAAGACAGCAATATTCCCCAAATCCACCTACTGACTCAACATAGTTCCTATCAAAATCTAAGCTGGCTTCTTTGCAATAACTAACAAACACCCTAAAATTCATATGGAAATACAAAGGACTCTGAATAGTTAAAACAATCTTGAAAAAGAATAAAATTATTACAAAGCTACAGAAATCGGAGTGAGTGGACTGGCATAGGGATAGACACGTAGATAAATGGACTACAACAGTACAGTAAAAATACACTCAACTGACTTTGACAAGGATGACTAGACAATTCAATGGGAGAGAACAGTCTTTTCTACAAATGATGTTTGTAAAAAGAGATCCACATGCAAAAGAATGAAGTTGGACCCCTTCCTCACACCATTCAAAAATTAACCCAACATAAGTCACAGACCTATTCATAAGAGCTAAAACTATAACTTTTTAAAATATACTTTATTGATTATTATGCCATTACAGTTGTCCCATTCCCCCCCTTCATTCCCCTCCACCCTTCACACCCCCTCCCACCCACACTCCCCACCTTTAGTTCATGTCCATGTGTCATAAGTTCTTCAGCTTCTACATTTCCCACACTACTCTTGCCCTCTCCCTGTCTATTTCTCCCCACCTTCTATGCTACTTATTCTCTGTGCCTTCTCCCCTTCCTCCTCCCACTCCCCTGTTGCTAACCTTCCAGGTGATCTCCATTTATGTGGCTCCGCTCCTGTTTTAGGTGTCCACTTAGTCTGCTTTTGTTTTAGGTGTGGATGTTAATAACTGTGAGTTTGCTGTCCTTTCACTGTTCACTTTTTTATCTTCTTTTTTAGACAAATCCCTTTAATATTTCATATAATAAGGGCTTGGTGATGATGAACTCCTTGAACTTGACCTTATCTGAGAAGGGCTTTATCTGCCCTTCCATTCTAAATGAAAGCTTTGCTGGATAGAGCAAGCTTAGATGTAGGTCCTTGCCTTCACACCTTGGAATACTTCTTTCCAGCCCCTTCTTGCCTGTAAGGTCTCTTTTGAGAAATCAGCTGACAGTCTGATGGGAACTCCTTTGTAGGTGACTGTCCCCTTATCTCTTGCTGCTTCTAGAATTCGCTCCTTCATTTTAATCTTGGCTAATGTAACTATGATGTGCCTTGGTGTGTTCCTCCTTGGGTCCACCTTCTTTGGGACT